>JABFFE010001838.1:0-17651 GCA_013623625.1 Fusarium setosum
TTGCCTAGATACAGAATAGCATTGATACCCTTGTTTCCGCTGAAGGAATTATTTGCCCCATTCGCTCGGCGTTGGTCCTGCAGTGCTGTGGCCATGTCCACCGCCCAAGGCCCCAAGGCCCCAAGCAGAGGGGGCGGGTACTGGGTATCCTTCCCGCCCTCTCAGTGCCATCGCGGTCCATTTGTTTTGTTATCCGAATGCTTGATGCTCGATGCCTATAACCGCCGAGCTGTTTCAATAGTTGAAGAGCAAAGTCGACCTACCCTTCCGGCACTACACAATTTTGCAGTAGCACTCCGTGTCCTGATGGTTTCAGTATTCCAGTCCTTCTATCTTCCCACTGCTGACCTTTGTCTGCCTCCAGACCCTACTCCCAGCTTCGTTGACCCCGAAGGACCGAAATATATTCAGAGGATATTCGAACCAATGCCACATGGCAACGTTGATCACGGACCCGCGAACCAGCTACCCTCACTACTCAGATCAGGCCGCCCTCGATCGAAGACACCGACGGCCTCTACTCCCTCGTCGCAGCATGAGCCAGAGTCTCGATGACTTCTAAAGCGATCTACTCGACTAAGCGCTGAGACAAAGAATTCTGATCGACTAACTGGCCGACGGATGGCCTACTTCACCTTAAAACTATGATCATACTCTCAGGAGATTCTTCAACTATAGGTCTTCCCTGGCTAATCCTCCAGGCCGCAGCCGTGGTCCTGCAGATGAATTAGGCTCTCCCGAGAGTTTCTACGATTTGATCGGGCGCTGGGCTCTCGGACTGACCTTTTCGCTTTGGTTACGTAGGAAGTTGGACCCAGAGGTCACCAGTCTAAACATTCAATGAGATCGTGCTCCGACCATGGCCAGACATTGAGGGGCCTCCTTGGATAGAATCAGGGTCGATCTATCGATGAGATGTCAATCCTTGGTTAATAGCATTGGCGAGTGATTGTCCTATCACAGGAAAAGCTTCTACCCCTGCAAGGAGAACCCCACTCCTCGGCGATCATGGTTTACTTTCTCCATTCTGTTGAGATCCGTTAGGTTAAGAAACTCTCATCAAGAGCCTTCAAGAATATTCCTTGGCCCATTCTAGTCCCAACCATATGGCCAAGGAGAGCTTCGTAACTTCTATAGGGCAGTTTATCATCGGAAAAAGCCTAGCAGATACTGACAGGACTCTATGTTCACCTTGACAATAACTCGAAAGAATCTACAGGCACCACCAACCCCCAGTCAGCACCGCCTTCCAACTATAAAAATAGACTAGGGGTTCAGAGAGTGGTCTTTTGCTAATTTGTTCCCCCTTATCCTTCCGAGGGTGAAGGAGATATAATGCTAATTGTAAGTTCAGGATCCTCATCAGCCGAATTCCAGACGGTTAATTCTCGACTCACTCGAAGCTACTTTTCAAAAAAAAAAATCATTCGATTTCAACGTCTTGTGGTCAACCTGCCGGTTCTTGAGGCTGTCATGCCGATGGCTTAATCTGTGAGTTGCTGGACACCACCCTTCCCTTCGCCAGCTTTGTTAATTTTTAGGTCAAAGATTTTGTCTCGCTGCCACTAGAGCGGGACTCATCGATCCAACCGAGGCCTCAAGTTACCATCGCCCACGTTGTGCTGATACTTTTCATTTCGCGTTCCCTACTTCGAGAATGAGGCATAGTAGCTTTCATGGGCCCAATCGTCGGAAGGTATCGACCATAGAGAGACTATAGTCCAGAACCAATTTCTGGTCTCGCCCGTAAATATTTTTCTCAGGGATGACCTGCCATCGGGAGTGGTCTTTGCAGATAACTTCTAAACTACGAGCAATGTCCCCCCCTCTGCGTCAGCTGGGTTACCATTGATGGCTAATGAAATCCATAGATAACTGGGCTTTAAAATAGGGCCACCTTTGGAGTCTATATATTCCAAGTTAGTCGATCAAGTGACGGGCATGAAGTACCACTATTTCAATACATATAGGGCTTCTTTGGAACCATAAGACCCGAGGAAGCCCGATTAAATGATTGTTGTGCATGGCACACCGCCCCTTCTTGCCATTGCTAACCACAGCAAGTTATGATAGCACAGTCTCTAGAGCATCAATTACAATGCTAGAGTTTTTGAACCACATTCATGGATGAATGTAGTCCGTACTGGTGTGGTTTGGCTGCGTTGGCTCATCACTTGGTAACGTTCCAAACTCTCTTTCCCATCTCTCTCAGAAACATACAACGACCAAGCATGCTATTTGCTTCTAAACTATCACGTTCTCTCCTCAATTTATTCTATGCCCAGCACACGCTATGAAAGCCCGTCATTGATCCTCATATCAAGAGCAACCGGATGAAAGTCTTGGCCCGGCCCGACCATCAAATACCTCTATCATGTCTAGTCTAAATTATTCCCCCAGCATCGTTCACAAATTCTTCAGATGACTGGTATGAGGGGTGGAAAGACGACGGAGGCTTTTAGATACATGTACGAGTCGAAGGGATTTCCCACGCGCTAGGGTAGGGGTGGCTTGGTCAGTGAATCAACGAGGTGCACATACGAGATAAGAAGGTCTGGTCAAAATATGCTTTTGGGCCTAATATAGAGAGTTTACCTTGTTTTTCTACGAAATGCCATCTGTATTTGGTACTTTGGGGCTCGTGAAGAGGGGACGGAGCAGCAAAGAGTGCACGCGGCTCAATGAAGGCGGGCTGGGTTTGGTGTGGCGGTAGGCTCGGGTGCGTCGAACGAGGTACGTCATTGGTGATGAAAGAAAATCCGGTTCTCATGCGGTGGTTGAATGAATGATTGAGGATATTTTAATGTCTGGTGTGATGGATCCTGCCAAGGTCGAGATGTATGAAGAGGAGGAGGAGGCTTAGCTTCCATCCGGCCAAAGTTGGGCAAACGTGAATCTTCAAACCAAGCACCAAAAACACCCGAGTTTAGAACAAAAAACCCCCGAGAGAAATCAGGAAAGCGAGATGGTGGAGAGATTCAGTCGTGCATGGGCATGGGTGGCAGATTGGGCGAGACATGGCTTGCATGTTTATAACGGGTCAGATGTCGTCTACCCGCTGATAGCCTTTCGTCCCCAGGTCGGGCAGAGTTGGCCTACAGCAGCAGGTTCGGTATCTTCGGTAGGCTAATGAGAAATGCTCAAGCTGCAGAAGGCAGATGTGATCGACGACGAGGAGCGCAAGGATGGATCCCCGAGATCAAAGCTGGCTCCTTGCTGAGACTGACTGCAACAGCCCCGATGCCGGCCGCGACTGGAACCGGGCCATGGGGGTTCTCCTCTGATGGAGATTCGCAAAATTGCACATGTATTAATACAGACCCAACGGAGAAACGAGTCTGACCACGGTATCCCGTTCAACCTCAGCTCCCATCGACCAGGCCTCAGCATCTCGCAATGCAGCACGGGGGACATCTGACAGGACGTGGACACCAAGGACCTGCATGCTCTTTGTGGTGCGTGGGGCATGGCAATCACGGACAAGGGCGTCTGGCTGGCTGGTTATACGCATGACGGTGATACAATGACAAATGTGCGGTCAAGCTGGAGGGACGCCGGGCGCCGGGGATCCGCGGCTTGTTGGAGCTAATCATTCCCTAGAAGTTTCTGGCGCTTATCCCGCGGTGCTTGGGGGGATTGCCTGTGCGGCCGGCTCCTCAGGTCAGCGCTGGAAAAAGTCAACCCAGGGCTAGGTAGACTTCCAGGGCTTGTCTTCCCCACAGCGGGCGGCGTGGATCCCCTGGGACATGCCAAAACACGCTGCCGGCAAAGCTGCCCCGCTGCCCGCTACCTACGTAAGGTACCGGGGTACCTGTCTCCGTGCCTCAGTGGTACAGGGGGACCTGGGGGAGCTGGGCCGCGCTTTCCATCGTTAAATCGAAACCTGTGACGACCGAGAAGGTGCGTGCGACATGCAACTTCCTCACTCTGGAAATGCCAGAACAAGGCTGCTTGCCCCCCCTTCGGGGCTCAGCCTCACTCACGATCCCTCTTGTCTCATGTGTCGCCCATCCCATCCACATTGCGTGACGCATCCGCTGGCTGCACTTTGCCCACGTCTTCTCCTCAATCTTGCAAACACTTAGCGCCCTTCCATCACCACCTAACGACAGTCACGGACCCAGCTTCATTCTCTCTCTGCTCGACTGAACGGTCTGCACGTGTCAGCTGGGTACTGAGCTTCTCTTTTTCCCACCAAAGGTCGCCCTCAAATGGACCAACTCCCCAATCTCCCAACTACGGCCGCGCCCGACCCCCCCGTGGCAGCGACGGACCGGGCTTTCCACGGTCGAGATGCCGTCCAGTGGACTGACGAAGAACTTGATGAGCGCCATCAAGATGAGCGTGGAACGTAGGTCTACGTCGGATCGTTGTCGTCTGCCCCGCAAGTCACCGCTGACAGGAATTATCAGCGCCCTCGAGGTTCACGGCCAGGAAAAGGTCACCCGTTGGATGAGGGACCGAATCGGGTATGGGCAACTCTTTCATTGAACCTGTTCCTCCTCCATTCTGATGGCCCCCATAGGGTTCTCTACTGCGACCTGTTGCCGAATTTACCCAATGTCATAGATCCAAATGACAAGTCCGGCAGTTTCATGCACTTCTATCCCCACTTGAAACCCAAGTCCGAGACCTTGTCTAGCCCAACGGCTCCTGGCAGAGCCTCCCCAGTCCGTCCGGGGACCAAACCGACATTGTCGCCTGAGGAGCAATACGCAAGCGACCTCAGCCGCGAAAAGAAATTTCACGAATTGCTTACCAAAGCTGGAGGACGCCCTTGGTATCCCATTGAACGAATCGAAGACGTCTCCAAGAACCCGAAAGAGCACACTGAGCTTCTTCAGTATTGGAGCGGAGAATCCCCCGAGCCGAAACCAGATGACTGGGCCGTGTTTGAACGGCAGTGGGAGAGGTGGGAGCAATTTCGCAGTTACCAGTCGAGAGTGAGGCAGCCACCGGAAAATTTCACTGAACATTCGGAGCAATGCCAGAAACGCCTGGCCACTAAGTACTCATTCTCCAGGCCGTTTCATCTCGAAAAGAATCAATCAGACCAAGATGAGTTGTCGCAGTGGATCGAGTACCTGTGCTTTGAGTGTGTCGAGTACGAAAAGTATTCATGGTACAAGCGAGATCATGCACAATACAAGGCTGCCTGGAAGAAGCTCGTCGACTCCAAGATGCTGAAACCGCACGAAACCCGGGGCTGCATCGAACATGCTGATTGTGAAGCCAATTGCGAGAATGAGAGAACCAGACTGAGACAAGCCGTGGAAGTCGCGAGGTCGCATGTCTTGCTGGCTGAAAGGGACCTACTGGACCCAACCGTGAAAGGCCCCACAGCCCAGCGGAAGCTGTTCGAGTCCCAGACCGAACTAGACTCGGCGCTGAAGACATTTGATGCGTTCCAGGGCCGCAAAGACGCGATTGAGGAGTTCAGAAATACGACGGCTACCTACAGAGAAGCCAGGCGTGGAGCGCGACGACATCGAATTCTCTTGCGATGGATACGCGACCAAATACCCTTGATCGAGAAAGACCATGCAGCACCGTCTCCGATTGAAAACCCAGGGCATCTTGAGGAGGATGGAAAGCCTACCAGAACTGACAGCGACTGGAGTACTGATGAGGAGGGTGGTGCCGATTCTCCCACTCCACTGTCAGATCAGCAAAGCGTGCCCCAAGGGGAGGGCAAAAAGCGCGCTCGTCTTGAAGACACCTCAGATGATGATTCTGCGGGCGGCAACAAGACTCCCCCGAAACGCTCGAGACATGAAATTGCCCATGTCCCCAACAAAGAGGGCACACTGATGCAGGCATAAGCCACATTTCCTTTTCTACCACTTCGTCATTCGCTACAAAAGGGCCGGTTTATCGGGATTTAAGGACAGATTTTGCTACTCGGACATTCTCTTTTACCAGGCGAATTTCTTATCGGACATGAAGAGATAATAATGATGTTGGTGAGGTAGCTCAAGGCCAAGTTTGGATAACGAGGGAGTTGGGAGGTAACGAAAATGCAGATACGATCGATACCTTAGTGCCAGCTTTGGAAATGGAACAAGAGTGTGTTGTTTCCTAATTCATGACGCCCCCGGTCTCAGAACAAGCCATGGACCCAAGACAACCGTCCTGGTATCCGAGATGCACTCAAGCTGTTTACCATTTCTGGTTTGGCACCGCGATCCCATCTCCAACCCTAACCCACGAGCCACGGGGGTGCTCACGCCACATGAGCTCTACCACATCTAAACACCCTGTCCACCCTGCTCGTGTTCCACTTATTAGCAGGTGCGTCTGCACAAACCATGGCACCTTTCCCCACGACCCCTGTCAACTTGTGCAGCTCCTCCTCCTCCTCCTTCTTGACGCCATTGTCATAATCTTGGATTTCACCGTTCTCTCTCTCGCGCCCACGGGCATGAGTCTCTCTTCTTCTGTACATTTTTTGCACATTCTACTACTTCTAGTACTTTGAAATTGCTTCTCCAATCGACATCTTGCTTCAGATGGCCTGACAGAGAGAGAGAGATGGCCACCCCCTCCCCCCTCCGTCGGGGCTCCTCTCCAGGCCATCATCTTCCAATTCCTCCACAACCTCTCGCACCAGTGACCTCGAACTCGACCAAAGCTCCCGCGACAGCTGCTCCCTCGACCGACGACGATTCCACCGTCCACCCGTCCCTCCTCCAACCCCGCGTCGCCGTCGTCCTCAACGTCCCCCAGCCGTGGCATCCATGGCTCTTCACACTGCGGCTGGTCTCCGTCCTGCCGGCACTTTGGTGGGGTCTGCCCTCCGCGCTTCAGCTCCTGTTGCGCATTCTACCTGGCCCGGAGCTCGTTGTTGTCGTTCCGTCGACAGCGGCAGGAGCTAAGGGCTTGAGCGTCGAAGCGGATGCGCGGTATGCCCTTACCGAGACTGGGCTCGCAACTATATGGGTGCGTTTGGCGCGGGGACCGCTAGTCTCGCAGAGCTTGGAAAGGAGATCATGGAAAGAGTTTGAGCTGACAATGGTGGATGGTTGCAGTGTTTTGCCTCGGGATACCTGTCTTTTTTCTTTACAGACTGTCTAATGTCCCGATGGTACGATCCTTGATTGTCCTCGATGTTTGCGAACAACACGATTGACCAGCTCCCCCAGGCTCATCAACTACACCCCCCAAGCGACAATGGTCCGCCTCCTCACGATAAACACTTGCAACGCCTACATAACCGCTGGCGTGCTCTCCCTGGCTGGCGGCTTCCAGGACCCCCGTCTCCTCCTCCCAGGCTGGATCGGCATAGCCACCGTACATTCCCCCTCCTCCTCCCCGCACACCTGACCTTCACCGCAACAAAAAGTATGCCATCCACTAACACATTGGTGCCACAGACTCTGACCGTAATGTATCACATTACGCACCAGAAGATCAACATCCGTAAGGAGACGTCCACATCTATCAACGTCTTCTCCATTGCCAGCTTCATTAGCATGGTGACCCTGCTGGCGCACATGCACCTGTACACCCCCGACTACCCCCAGCTACCCCTCATCATCTCCGGACGGCGCGCTTGGGACGAGGCGTCACGCGTCGTTGCTCAAGTTAGGGGGAGCATCGAGCAGCAGCAGCAACACGACGACTTGTGACCAGAAACCTGTACTCTCCGAAACTTTACCTCGGCACAACACAACGGCTGTGCCCCCCTCACTACTAACTTACTTTAAGGTATTGGGACACGTGAACGGCTTGGCGTTTATTGGATGGCCGTTTTTGTTTGGCTTTGGAACCTGATATCCCACCCAGTTGGTCTATTGTCTTCTTGTTTCATCACCTGGTCGTCTTTTCTCAGCGACTCTTTGTGCTACCGTCGTCTTCTTGTATCCAACTGTACTATGTTTGAGCTAGTTTGGAGTTTGTGAGTTGGGCAGGACTTGATAGTTAATTGACGTTGTTAATTAATGAACAGCTTAGACTCAATTGAAATTGGGTTAAGCATCATCACTTCACATCCACTTCATTTTCGGAATCGACATTGTATTTGCCTGAGACTACTGCGGGGCTTGCCCAGGTAGAAAAACTTGACTAACGAGCGACCGACAAGCCGTGTTGGTAAACAGGTACTTTGCCCGTAGCCTCGTCCTCTGCACGTGAGCTAAGTGGATGCCATAGCCACCATCCACCCGCTGCAGAGCGTATGCAGCAGAAACACTCTTCCAAAAAAGCCACCAGAGTCAAACTCGCCCTAGGTGGATGCCCGTCGTCCTAGAGTAATCGGAGCCGAGCCACGGGGTGTCCGATGTAAGGGGACACGTCCGGAAATGGCACAAGCCGGAGGCCATGCGTCCCTGTCCCTCTACGTCAAGAAGCCCGGGAACGGCGACTGACAGGACGACGGGGCATGCGGAGCTTTAGAAACCGTGGACCTTGATGGTCTTGGCGTCTAGCTCGAGGCCTTCCTTCTTGTCGATGAGAAATTCCTGAACATCTTTGCGCTGATCCCCCTGGAGCTGGATCACCTCTCCCATCTCGGAGTCGTTGACGATGGTGCCATTGCAGGCTGGTCAGTGTTAGTCTGCTGCTCCCGGAGAAGTGATTGCGCCAAACACATACCAAACTTCTTCTTGATGACCTTGAGAATCTTCTTCTGGTCAAACTTCTTCGGGAGACCCTGGACAGTGGTCAGAGTCTTGCGTCCATTACGCTCTATGGACGAAGAGTCAGCATTGTACGAGGCGATGAGGTTGTTGGTGCAGGAATGCGACGTCGATGCACGCGACAACAAGCCAATCTCACGTGAGGTTGAGGCATGATGTGATGCGATTCTTGATGCGACAGTGGCTGTGAGTGGCTTGATGGGGGGAGACTCACGCTGAATGCGTATATGGATATAATTCTGCGTCTGCTTTGTTTCTCCGGTGTCCTCGTCGGCTTCGGCGAAGGGGTCTAGCGATGGAGGCGGTTAGCATCATGTTTCTTGATGGGTCGATTCAATAGCATGTGGATAGACAGGGATTGGAGCATGTGGCTTGGCAGCAACAAATGCAGGTACAAGATGACGAGCGCAGAAGTTTTGCGCTATAGAAAAAAAAATCGAGGCGATTCGCGCCAGCGAGGCCACGAGTCGATGGGAAGATGGGAGGATCGCGACGTAGACAAGGGGCAATGGACAGACATACCGTAGGTCTTGAGATTTTCGATGGACATAAACTCGGAGGTACTGGGGTGACCTTGGGAAATGGGTTTTGTAAAAAGGGTTGAGGGTGTTTTCAGCGACCGCCTGTTAAGATAGCGCCTCGCTGTGTGGAGTATTCGAGCGTGGTACGGGACAAACGTGTACGACGAGGGAGGGTTCGAGCTGGACGAGCCTGCGGGAGCAATGAGATGTCTTGCGACGGGGTTTGCGACGTGCAAAATCTGGAGGAGGGGGGGTTGCGGGTATTTGTGCTGGTGACGTTGTAGGGGGAGAAGGAAAAGAGAGTTTCAAGAAGGGGGGAGAGGGGCAAAAGGATGAGTAAGTGTGGGCGTTAGGCTTTGAGTTTGGAAGGCAGCGGGAGGCAGCACGGGAAGAAGGACGGTGGCCTGATGATTAAGGCGTCAAGGCTGGCTGGACGAATTCGGCGGCCATCCACGGGCAGCGATCCATCCCATCCTTATTTCCACCAGCGACAACGAGTTGCCAGGGACCAGCCCAAGGCAACGCCCAGCCCAGGGCGCAAGTGGTCGGCCTCGCCTTTTGGTGGTTGAAAATGGACATGGGCAGAAAAGGAGTCATTCTGCACTTTACGCCGAGCCACACCATCCATCACATCACACGGTGGGCAAATCCAGCCCAGTCCAGCCACGCGAGATATCCTTTTTTTTTTTTTTGGCCACTCACAACACTGTGCCGCTCGGTGAACGCCGTTTTCGACGCAGATGTCGAAGTGGACATTAATAATAATAGTAGCTTCACCTCAAGAGGAGCTCGACATCAAGTCTGCGCCAGTCTTTTCGCCGGACTTTATTCTGCATGCCAGTTCCGCATCTGGCGCCGTTCGCGTTGAGAATTCCCCCAGCTTGTCTAGACGCAGCCCCTGGCGCAGTCAGATCGATATTGTCTGCTATCAGGGGGTTGCTCCCGGCCGGATGCGAGAGACCGGGAACGGCGTTCCACGTCCAGCCCAGCTCGGGCGTTGAAAGCCACGGGCGCACTCACAACTCCACTAAAAGCTGCGGCCACTGAGGATGCTTTTTCTGCAAGTCACCCAGCCCTCGCTCGTGACGCACAGGGCTGCATCCTAGCATCGGGCCTTGGTCCAATTCCGCGGCCGAAGCGCCTGGTCAGAAAGGACGGTGCGCAAACAGAGGGCGCGTCTGACTGTTGCCACGAAACAGCTAGGGCTGTCGTGCCAATCCGAGCCAGCAAATGGCAACGTTGGTGGTTGAAAACCGCCATTTTCAAGTCGCCACCTGATTCATTTCATGCGTGTCCCTCAGCAACTTTGCATGAGCAAACAGACAAAAGACAAACACAGCCATCATCTCAGTCACTTCTTTGAACTCTACCTGGGCTCTTGGGCTTGGCTTCCAAGTCTCCTGCAGGGCCCTGTTGGTTTCACCACCTAGGTTCCCTGGTACCCGATAGTGCTCATGATTTCGTCATTCTCGACGGATCCCTCGGGCCTGGATCTCTACCTGGCGGCGGGCACTGAAGCATTCCACTTGACCTCCTCCGAAGCCGAACTTGCATGGTCAGAGACGGCGTATTCTCGCCCCAGGATGCTCCCAGAGGGGCCTCCGGCTGTGAAGAGCAGACAGCACACCCGGACAAGCAGACCCTAGTTCACTTAGCTACCTATCTATTTAGTCAGCAACCATGCCTGAATGGTACCTATGCAGTTTCGCGCGAGGGGAATGGCTGCGGATACCTCTGCTCTGTGAATGAGAAAATTCTCAGGGACTCTTGCCCTATGAGTAATACCTCTACCAACTGTACTTGGGCTATTCTACGACACCTTGCGGGAAGGAAACCTACACGCCGAAGCGCTCTTCGACGAAACCTGGTAACAGCTCGAGTCCGATGATGATCAGGACCTTCTACCATCGCTCATACAAGAAAGCTTTAGCAAATACGCAAGATCAGCACGAGCGTGATGGCTTCTTGGCGGTCGGTCAGGTTAGCCAGTTCGACCCACCCAATTAAGTCTCTATGGCCTTGAGCCATGCCTGAATGAACCCCATGTCTATAGGCTTGCTGGACCGAGTCTTCTCTAGTGGTTCATTGGGTCCGAAACGGCGAGGGACGATGGTCCCACCGAAACCCTTTTCAACTTGATCGCAACTCCACCGAAAGATAGCCTCTGTGGCTGTTTGAGAGATCCAGTCGTCCAAGTCTGAGCGCCAGGAGCGATCCGTGGCCATTAACACCCAGAGGTATTGCGTATCCCAGGCATCAAAATACCGACACCATCCGTGCCTCCTTCATATTAGGCACTTTACATGCTGGCTCCCGCCCGCGTAGGGTACTTTTCCGGACTAACTTTCTTCCGCTCCGCCAATCAACCTTACGTAAGGGGAAGCCACCCTGAACATAACCAACAGTCAACAATCTATCTAGTCCATGATGAAGTGGCCTTGCGCAGCTCAGGCATGTCGCCGTCCCGCTTTGTGGACGCTTCTCGGGCAATGTGAACAATGCCACCGACATTTTTGCGGAGAGCATGCCATCTCAACTTTACACACGTGTCTGACAACAGCGGTTTGTATAGAGAGAACCATGAATGATTGATTGAGCGAGGCCGAGATAAAAGCTGACATGGCCCCTTCCTTGTAATAGGAAATCCACACAATCTATGTGTCTGGTGACGAGTCTAGGCTCCGAAGGCTCAACGCATCCCGACGAACGGCAGGCGAGAAGATCATCTCTGCCCTGATAGACAGCATCGACGGCGATGCCCTCCGCGAGCGTGCCGAGACTTTACGTCACGGAATGAAATGCACCGTCAGTCTTCCAGCAGCCAACCAGGCATACTTGAACATGGACGTCGTTGGGGGACGCAACTACCATGGCTCGATCGTGTTTGAAGATGGAAAAGCCTGGCTAGCACGATTCCGGCTGCCGAACCACAACGCGCCTCCGGTGGAGGAGAGGAACTTTGACCGACGCAGCGAATTCGCCACATATCGCTTTCTGGCCGAAGCTGCTGGTGTCCCAGTTCCACGCGTTTACGACTATGCCGATGACGAGGATCCATCCAACGCTGTCGGCGCTGGATACATTCTAGTCGAAAAGCTTGCGGGGAAGCCGTTGGCTTGGCACGAAGCCGATCAAGCACAGAGGGAAAAGTTCATGCGTCAATTGGCCGACATTTATACCCAGCTGGAGAAGCATCCTCTTGGAGCACTTGGGCGCCTGCAACCATCATCATCATCGTCGTCGGCGGCAGGCCAGCAGCCAGAAGTCGGTCCGGCATTTTTCGATTACGACTCGAGTGGGCGTGCAGTGCCGTTTGGTCCATTCGATAATACGGACGACTACTACAAGGCCTTGATCCAGCATAAGATTGGTCTCATCAAGACGGGGGAGATTGCACCATCTGCACCCCTCGATCAATACCTTGTCTACAGGAGTCTCCTTGACCGCCTCCCCCGAAGCGAGCAAGGTCCTTTCTTCTTGCGCCATGTCGACTCTAGAGATGTTAATTTCCTAGTTGATCCTGACTACAACATCGCAGGCATTATAGATTTGGAGCTGGCCATCGTCACGGCCAAAGGCGCGGCTTTCCAGTCGCCTCTACTGCTGTACAACTTGGGAGAGCTGTACCATCAAGGCCTCTCCACACCAAGCGAGGATGAGGAGCGCCTTGCCAAGATCCTTCAGGAAGAGACCAAGTCGGACGAGCTCTCTGCGTTGGTTGCGCAGAAGCTGCACTTTAGAGTCGACCAAGTGATAGAGACCAACCCCGAGGATGAGGAAAACTTTACCAGAGTTTTCAGCGGATGGTGGAAGGCTGCTACGGGGGAGCAAGCATTCGATTGGGACATGTGGTATAGGAATGCACTGGACAAGTATGGCAATGGAGGCTTTACGCCTTCTTCAACTGTCAGATAGCAGTGAACATATTAAATGATGTGTACGTGCTTGATATTATGTGCCCGACGGTTAGGAGTTGAGGAGATCCATGTGCCTACCGAAGCTGACGACATCTTCGGCCTGGGCTCGGTCTTGTACTTCATCATGACTGGCGAGGAGGTTTTTAGTGATCTAGAAGACGACGAGGTAGAACGTCGCTTCCAACTCCAGGAGTTCTCAGCAACAAAAGCTTTGCAATATGGTTGTGTTATTCATGGATGTTGGACTGGCTATTTTACAACCGCCGCAGCAGTTGCGGATGCTCTAGCTGACTCCCGTACGTTATTGCCACCGGTACGCTAATCTTCCCCCCTACATTATTACCAACCACACTGCGTTATTCCCAGCACCACCACGCTATCATCGCCTGTCTCCACTAGGTTATTTCCAACCTCACTAGGTTATCGTAGTCTCCATTGCGCTATTCTCTCATCTCTCCACTACGTCATGTCCAGCCCTATTGCGTTATCCTCTAGTGGGACATTGATGGTTTACGGTCTGAGACCCCCAAAAGCCAAAGAACCAGGGATTCCCCGGCGCCGATCGTCGTGCACCAGACTGTCGGGTCATGCCTTTTGAGGTTGTCAGAGTCCGAGTCTCTCATTGGCCAATGAACTCAACTTACATCCCAGCTGGATTAAGTCGACCGTAGTGTCTCATAGAGGAAGCTACGGGAAGCGATCAGGTTTAGGGCCGTCCGTAAAGCGACAGAGGCGTTAAATTGGTTTCCAACAGTGAGCCAGCTGGGCTACGTTGAGAGTTTCTTGACCAACTTCATCTGGAGAGAAGAAATTGAGAAGATCAGGCACCAGCCGGCCTATAAGGGCGGCCAAGTCGTTGTGCAGAATGGAGGGCGCAGCGTGGCATGGGCTGAGTTGACGAGAACTCCTGGGCTTCACCAATAGCTTCTGTATGGCCAATGACTTGCTCGCTCGTCATGGCTAACCTCCGACGGAATCAGTGTGGCCGGTTCAGTTAGTCTCAAACAGTTCTGCAGGTCGACAAGGCTGCGACCAACCTGCACGCAACCCTGAGGCTTCGGATCCAATCAAGGGGAGATAACCGTACGAGCGAGCTCCTGACGTGTTCATGGCGCCCTGGTGGTCGATGGCGTGGCAGGGAGACAGGCAGGACCTGTATCTTTAGCCCCCATTTCAACGCTTGTTGTTGTTGCATAGCTAAGATCACTCCTAGCCGGTGCCAATAGCCTCCGTGTGGCCAACGGCTCGCTCATCATAGCCTGGCACCACCTGGACGGAATCGGGGCAACTAGTCCAATTCGTCGAGAATTGTAACTGCAGGTCAAAGTCGAGAGGCTGCAGCCAACTTGCATGCAACAACCCGGTCTAGATCTTATCGGATTCGATGAAAGGGGGGAGACAATTCGAACGGGCTCACTGGCGTGTTCATGGCAGACTAGTGGTCAATGGCATGACCATCGGCCCCCTCCCACGAAGAGATTCGTCCGGGCTGGTGCAGGTCGGCACCCGCGACGGTCTCTTCTGTTGCTTGACGGGCTGGCCAGCAAGTATAAGAATGCTCCCCCTTTCCCCGGTCAACGACCCAGTATGTGGAGAAGTACAGTACGTACTTCCGACGGAGAGAACTCGCCTGCAGAAAGAAGACAGTTTGAGATCTTAAGCCCATTCCTTCTCATGCCACCCATCGCCATTTCTTGCCGTCGTAGCACTTCCTGGCCTGGCGCTCTTCGTCCTAATACTCCCATCGGATCCTGTTCCAGGACTTGTACGCTTTCATTTGGCATCCTATTCCCAGTCATTGTCGTCTGGTATAATGGACGAGGAGGCTTTAACCCTTCCCTTTCTCCCAACCTACCTTGTTCCTTTCACTTCCGCGGGATTTCTTCTGGTAGGTCGTTGGAGGGCTGTTTGGAACCCTGTTCCTTTTGGAGCGTACGCGGGAACTACTCGCGTCGGTGCCTGACCTAAAGGTCGATGTAAAGCTGGTCACCAAGCTTGTTTGCTGATCGGCCGCATCAAATGACATGGAGTCCTGACTTTCGTCTTTGCTGGTCATCTTCGTAGAGATAGCCGGGAAGAGCAGTGCGAGACGCGGCTAAGTCGTCATCGGGGTCTTGACGAAATGATGGGAAGGGCATGTCGTTATGGACATCTTGTAGTACCGGGAGCTCTTGACAATCGGGAAATTCATCGGGACCTAAGGCGGTATCATGAATCGCTGCCGGGCTGGGGAGGGTGTCTTGTTCTGCAGGTGGTATGTCTCCTCGCGCTCCCGCGTTTGCCACCCGGATGAATCTGTCGCGATGTTCTTTTGCCAGATCTCTGATATTTCTGAACGCGGTGGCTCCATCGACGAAACCTTCACGCTTGCCCGTCAGAGCATAAGCATCCAGCTGAGTCATATGATACTCCGGCCTCTCCCCCGGTGTCGCCGGCGCGGTGACACGGTGTGAGTACAGCTGGAGCGTCCCAGTCCCGGCGTGGTACGTCGAGCTGAACGAGCGGGCGTTGCCGTCGTAGACCGGCGCCTCTTCGCCGTAGTTCTGCAGGCTGTGTATGGCGCGGGCTCCATACGCTCCGTCATAGCAGGCCTGGCGTTCCATGACCGCCGCATTCCCGTTCGGGCCTTTAGCTTCTAGAAAGAAGTTATTTGCCACCGGGACGTTCCTATGCTTTGAAGGGATGATCATCGGACGGATCTGGCTGTCGTCTCGAATCGCCTTGTCAAGCTCGTGGATGTGAGCCCCGTCGAAGAGATCAGGCTGAGGTTTGGTCACCTCGCCGGTGGTGATCGGATGGAGCTCGGTAAACAGTACGTTCTGCTGGCTGGGGATGTCGGTATTGCCACATAGCATAGGAATAACTTTGGTCATGACGTCGTGTTCAGAAACAACCTGTCTGTTTGTCCGCTTGAAGTCACGGAACGCCGATTCCGAAAATTGCGATGGCGAGAGAGAGGCCCTAGGGATGCTTATTCTCTTCTTAATGCTGTCAAAATCAGCAGGTTCCGGCGCCGAACGACCGTCTGGATATTCGTAGCCCTCCGGAAAGATATCGTGATCGATAAGGTGCTGTTCGAAGCCCTTGTCCTTCGCAGAAATCTTCTTCGTGGTAAGAGTTGTTGTCCCTTTCGTGCTTTGTGTACGTCGACTAGAGGCGGACGCAGAAGATTGGCTAGCCATCGTTCCTGCACCACTGTGCTCTGGATACTACAACACCCATCAGTTGATAAGCTTGCGAAGCACATTAACTGATCTCACCCCTCGGAGATGGCAAAGATCTGGACCGCCGTGTCTTGCAAACCGCTCAAGGTCTCTGGAATATTCACTAACGGGAACAGATGGCTTGGATTGAGGTGCAACGGAGGTTCGGCGATCGAGTTCCCTCAAGGCGAGACGCGTGAGCCAGACCTTGGAGAGATTGTCGTAGAATTCAGGAGGGTGGTTCCAAGGAGTACCACGTTCTCTCGTTGATCTGGGCTTCTTCTGTGGCCGTTCCTCTTCTGAGCTGTCGTCTGCTCGCTGTCTCTTGAGAATCTGCGGTCGCGCCATGAACGGCCATTGTTTGAACTGTAACGAGCGAGTGGGCGAGAAGCTGGGTTGAAAAGGTGTTTGCTAGGCCAAGACCAGCTCTGTCCGAATTGGCGACCTGCAGGAGTACGAGATTCGTGAACAAGCACGCGGCAAGGAGGATGGATTGGACAGGAGAACTGCCGCTGGATGATGCTCCCGATAAGCATGTTGCATTTAGGAAGCTGCTATCTACTTATTACGCGCCGTAGTATTGGGGCGACGCGGGGCAACGCGGGGCGAGTGCCACGGCGCTAACTGACCCACGTCATAGCTTCTCTCCTGTGCCATCCCTCGCCAAGCCCGCGAAAAGGCTCTCTCTTCACTGCGCGTCTCGACGAGGCTCATGTTTCTCTCTCCAGGATTGAGCTTCGAAAATGAAGGCATGTTTCCCTACCCTGGGCACATTGCACTTATGCTCACTGGTATCAGGACATACTCGTCAATGGGAGATTTCGTCTTGATCGCAAGATCGGCGAAGGGGGATTCGGAGTGGTCTATTCAGGTATGTGTTATTGCCTGCGACTGCAACTGGATCGCCGCTTACCTTGACAGGAACCGACCTTCAATCAGGCGACCAAGTCGCCATGAAGCTTACTCACGCTAGGGAAGATCATCAGGCTCTCGAGGATGAAAAGGACAAGTACGAAGCCCTCTCCGGCGGAGTAGGAATACCGCACGTCTGGTGGTTCGGACAGGAGTGTGAATACTTTGTGCTCGTCCACGAGCTTCTCGGCCCATCGCTCGAAGATCTGTTCAATTACTGCGACCGAAAGTTCTCGCTCAAGACCGTCCTCCTCATCGCCGACCAGGCCATCTCTCGAATCGAGTATATCCATTCCAAAGACGTCCTCCATCGCGACATCAAGCCGGACAACCTCTTGATGGGTGCTGGTAAGAAAGGGAATATAATATACACTATTGACTTCGGTCTGGCCAAGGAACATTGGCTTGCTGAGCAAGACAGCCGATATGAGAAGCATCCGTTTTGCGGCACGACTCGATACG
>JABFFE010001842.1:0-11778 GCA_013623625.1 Fusarium setosum
GGAAAACCGCTGTCGAGGGCGCAACACCGAAGCAGCCAAGAAAACGTCGGGCACCTGCTGAGGATGGGACGAGCACGCCAAACAACCGACGGGCACGCTCGGTCACACCCGAAGACTCTGAGAACCAGGTGGTGGACCTGCAGAAGCTGAAGATGGCGGACCTGACCCGGGATCTCCATATTGGCAAAAAGTTCAGCCGGCACGACGAGCTACGGGAGCGCGAGCGACGGGCCAGGATGAAGACCAAACCCGGAACCGATGGCGAACGCGACAGCTCAGCAACCCCGGAGACTAGCGGACAGGTCGAGAAGTCGGCAAGTCCTGCTGCTCCATCCCCATCTGCGCCCGCACCACCTTCGGGACCACAGTTTCGCATCGTGGACGGGCAGATCGTGGTTGACCAGAGCTCCCTGGCGGTAGACCGACACGCTCGGGCGGCGGCCGCCGCAGGCGACATGGAGACGGTCGAGGAAAACGACTTCACGCGGCTCATCACCAGCAACTCCTTCATGAACACCTCCAAGCTGCGGGGCCCCAACATCTGGACCGACCAGGAGACGGAGCTTTTCTACCGCGGCCTGCGCATGTTTGGCACCGACTTTGAGATGATCTCCAAGATGTTCCCCAACAAGCAGCGCCGCCACGTCAAGCTCAAGTACAACCGGGAGGAGCGCCACTGCCCGCGCCGCATCACCGCCGCCGTCGTGGGCGAGAAGACGGTCAAGATGGATCTGGACGAGTACAAGGCCTTCACCGGCAGCGACTTCGAGCCCGTTCAGAACATCGAGGCCGAGCACCGCAAGATCCAGGAAGAGTACGAGGCCGAGCAGAAGCGCATCGCCGACGAGCAGGCCGAGATCATGCGCCAGAAGCGCGAGGAGCTCTTCAAGGACGACGAGGAGGGCGATGCCAAGAAGCGCAAGAAGAAGAAGAAGCAGGCGGTTGTTTATGGGCTCAATGGGGAGCCCATTGTTCAAGATGATTGAACGACGGTAGGGAAGATAACGAGGTCAGGGGGGGCAAGAAGCATGGGGGAAACCGAATTCATACGGCGCAAGACGGAAAATGATACGATACCCATAGGGTCTTTGGCATTGATTAGGGATTCGAGTAGCTACCTCAACAAAGAGCAGTCATTACAGGTCAACGGCAGTTGAACATGAATATTGGCCCTAAACAATTTTTCAACTTTGGTGATATGAACCAATATGCAGGATTGTGAGTTAACCCCTGGCGAACTCGCATGTAAAACGTCAGTCGTAAGACAATAAATGCGAGTCTACAAACACTTTAGAATTGTGATCATCAATTTCATCGGCTGTCTGTACTACCCTGCCTCTGTCCGCATCAAGACCAAGCAGAATTCCCACGCCCTACGCCGGCGCATCTCGTCGTGCTATCGCGACTTGCGAGACGGCGACAGGACGTTACCGCGGTATTTTCGGGCCAGAACGCCGTGTGCCTACCCATATTATGTTGGCAATGCCTGGATATGCTCCATTTCCTCCCGACTCATAATCGTAACACGCGCTATCCGGCCTCATTCATCCCTAACCCACCTAGTTGCTGGGGCCGGGCTCGTCGTCCTCCGGTTGGTCGAAGAGGAAATTAGCAGCGAGTTCTTCGTTCTTGTCGCAGGCAAAGTAAGCCTGAATGGCCTGGTCCCGGTCAAAGCCGAGGCGGCAGAGCTGTCGCCGCGTTAGTACAAGACTAGGGACCAACTTTAGCATTCCTTACCCTCTCAATAGCATCTCGCTCTTCTTCAGTGACAGAAATAGCCTGGGCACCAGGGGGCAGGGGAACATCGTCATCGGCGTCCTCGCCAAGAAGCTGAAGGAACTGGTCGGGATTCGAGGCGATCAGCTCAGCCAGCTGGGGGTTGCCAGCACCAAGCTGCTGAAGGATTGGTTCAAGCATCTGCGGTTGTTGTTGGACAACTTGACGGAGCTGCTGGAACTGAGCATTGTGTCGCAGAAAGTCGAGGTTACCCAAGTCACCACCCTGGCCAGCAGCAGCGGCAGCGGCGGCGGCCGCCGCAGCCTGGTTACCACCACTTCCTCCTCGGCCAGAGCCGCCGCGCTGAGCAGCGAGATCGAACAAGTTGACATTGCCCTCATCAGAACCGCCCTGGGGGGCAGCGGCAGGTTGAGCAGCAGGGGCCTGACCTCCGGGAGCGGCCTGGCGCTGCTGTTGTTCTTGCCGGATATTTTCGGGGATTCCCTAAATTTACTTAGTGACCGCAGCCTGTGAAAATGCGGGGTGGTAACCAACTGTCAGAAGATATTCGACCGCACGGTCAGGGTTGTTAAAAGCGGCGCGCATAGCCGCCTCAATCTGGCTCCTCTCAAAGCCCATGGCCTCCATGTTGGCAATCGCCTCAGCGCGCTGGGCGCCCATGGCCAAACCCGAGGGTTCATTGGAAGCAGCGCCAGATCCGGCTTCGGCAGAGCGCTGGGGGGTAGGAGTCGCAGGCGGAGCAGCCTGGTGCGATGTAGATTGAGCAGGTGCTGCGGGAGCGGCGGGAGTGTTGGCAGCAGGCTGAGCGGGAGTCGCTGGAGGAGCGCTGGATTCGGCGGCGGGAGCTGCGGTCTTTGGCTTGGGCTGTCACAAGCTGTTAGTACGTGGGCTTCGGTCGCAGAGGGTTGGTGTTGCAAACCTTGTTCACCATGCAGACCACAAAACCCTTTTCCTCGATGTTGTAGGAGGCGACAGTTTCCTCATCTTTCAGGATCTTGCCTTTTTCAACAAGGTCAGCGAGGTTGGAGGGCGCAGCGGGGCAAAAAGATGCAAATACCGGAGTAGATGAGCTTCTGCAGCTTGGGATCCCAGCCCTTCTCGGCCGAGATCTTCTCCTTGACAGCGGAGATCTAGCAGAGGGTGTGTTAGTCGGCAGGACAGTTCGCGCCAGCTGTGGCGGGCGAAGTAGACGCGGGGTGGACGTACCAGCTCCGACGGCTCGACGTCGAGCGTGAACTTTTGCTGCTTGAGATCCTACAACACAGAGCGTCAGCTATCTAGCGACAGAAAATGGAGCAGCCGAGCTGGAGGCGATGGATCTGAACCAGAGAGAGCGGCGCGAATGGTGGTGGCGTACTTTGAAAGTGACCTTCATGATGGGCGAAGAGTCTGCAGCTGTTGAATGAGGTGGGGAGGTGGGAGGCGAATGGCGACAGTGGGTTACGAGCTGCTCTGTCTCGGTAGTTGCAAGCTCGGGCGAGAAAAAGGCCGTGGCCGCAGGTTGCCGCGATATATCGAGTTGGAGGAAGCTGGAGAGATGAGGAGGGAAGAAGAGGACGAGGACGGGAGGAGGAGGATGAATCAGTCGGCGCCTGGAAGAGAAGGAAGAGGAAAGCTACGGCGTTGACGTTGACGGAGCCACCAGCAGCAGCCGCTAAAGAGCCCGTGAAGTGGTCAGCCTCTGCGGGGCTGATAATTGGAAGGGCTCCCTCTGGCCTAGTCCCGAATTAGCTCAGCACACCAGGCTGCCGTGGCGGTGCGCGTCTAAAGTCACTTCTCCAAAGGCAGTCGCCTCGGAGAGCAATTTGTATGCAGGTGCCTAGATCGCTTAGAAACCATTGATCCTATTCATTCATCATGGCTGCCTATACATCCTCTGCCGGTGCACAATGTCGAGATTAATTCTCCGTTGTGCATGCCGAGTAACAAAGCAGTCAATGGCTCGCAGCGGCCTCCATCTCTTATCACCACGAACACTACCTATTGACTGGCTGAACTTAAAGGCCATTCACGTCTTTAGACAATGACTCCAGAAGACGGTAGCAGACAGACCAAGACCGGTGTCAAACTTGCATTCTCTCATATAGTCAACCTTTGCTGCGACCTTGTATCACAGCAGTTGAGTGCATGTACAACGCGGAGAAAAAAAAACTTGATGATATAGCAAGTAACTCTCGCATGATGCATGCCTCACCAGCAATGCGGAATCAAAAAGGCAATCGAGGCTGGCACATCATTAGCTCCATGTCCATGGCTGTTTGCTTCGCACCTCGAATCTAAAGAGCATGAAAGCTTATGTGCGCTAGGTGGTTCCAGTGACTTAGAAAGACAAAGTCATAAGATAGTCGTCCTATGACATCTTGTAGAATAGGATGGAACAACAAATGAGCATGCAGAACCTTGCTATGCAAGCCATCACCATAGTTACGTAGGAAGAGCAGTATGCAATGCCAGTCCAAGCTTGCCTTCTCGCTCAAGCATGCCCAGAGTAAATCTCAGCACTTGAGAAACAAGGACCAGGACCCGATTTGTCTTAGAATAAGGAATCCTGTGCATGCCCAGATGCCAGCAGAGGATATCGACTATGAATGTGGCATCGAGAGGAATAGGTTGCAATGAGTCCATTGTGCTACACCCGAGTACGTCTCACGCATCAAGTCCTTGTCTCAATTTTACTGATTTGTTGATTTTCTAGATCTCCTCTAGTTTTGGTCTACCATATTTTTGTCACCGTCATTCAGTCCCGCGCCTCAGACGCGGAGAGGGCCCTTCCAGTTATAAAAACGCCTCGCTGTTTTCCCTTGGTATAATCCCATCCAGCCGATTCACCGAATCCAGATGGACTTGAGCCTGGTTCACCATCTAGTCCGCCCACCAGAACAAAAATGACAAAGGAAAGATGGCACTTGGCAACTGCCAGTCCATATCATAGTCCGCCTGCTGAAATACCATATCCCCACCCACGTTGAATAGTCGTTAAACATTACCGTTACTTACGGCGGTCGTCATCAGTTCTTCTGCTCGCCACTTGATTCTCCCTCGCTATCGCTGTCCGACTTCACCTTGCGGTTGTTGTACCCCGTCCAGCTCGACCGAGAGCCAGCACCCAACACCCAGTCGGGGATTGGGGGGGTTATTGGCCGCTCGGATGACGCTTGTGAGTCTGTCTCCGCTCCTCGCTCCTCCCGGATGCTAGACTGCTCATCCCGTTCCCGCTGCTTCCGCAATTCCATGCTGCCTCGATGACTGAGAGGACTTGGCACCACCGGGGTGCTGGCGACGCGCATCTGGTTCAAGGATCGGAGGCTCTGGCGTTGCGTAATGACTTGTCCAGCGTTGGGTGAGGCCACGACGACGGTTCCTGGCGTGGCGATTGGAGGCGGCGTAGGGGAGTCAGACCTGAAGAGGGGGTGGATATGCAGCTCGCTCATTGAGGGTTGAGGGCTCGGCTGCTGCTCCCGCCTAGAGGGCACAGGGCTATAGCTACGGCTTCGAGTACGGATCCTAGGAGGCTCGAAGGGCATCGCGTTGTTCGGGCTGGGCGTCCTGCTCGCCGTCGGGCTACCGGGAATCGTCTCGAGGAAGTGGCCCTTGGTCTGCTGAGGGGGGGTTGTCGCCTCGACCACCTGGCGGTTCTGAGTATCAACGGACGACGTATCCCACGTGTCGAAGGCATCGTCGCTGGATCGGTAGGGCGTCGAGTCCATTGATATGGGCCGCCGGGTCTCAGTAGAGACGAGGTGCGTCTTGGAGGTCACAGGGCGGATGGCGTTGGAAAGTTGAAGCTTGATAGAGGTGATGGTACCAGCCCTAGAACGTCCACCAACGGACGAAGGGGGAGTTCGAGAGTCCATCGAAGTCATCATCCGGGGAGTAGGGTCCGGTTCAGGAGTCTGGCTGTAACGGAGAGACTTCATTGATGACTTGGCGCGGAACATAGTTGATTGACGATCTTCCTCCAGAGTATGAAGCGAGAGGGCCTTTTGGTCAGATTGACGCATAAGGACGAAATGAACAGACAAGAATCCGGTTTGAAAAGCAAAAGCGACGCCGAGAGCGACCGACAAGCCGATGAGAAAGTTGGAGCCTGGCATTTTGTCGTTCTTGTCAACTGTTGATTTGCTCAGTTGAATGAGAGTAGCCACTGTTGCAACAGTAGCAAAGAGAATGGCCAAAAGGCACGCGCCATAGTCGACGCCGAGGCACCGTACTGACCAGTACCGAAATGAAGCTGAAGCATAGGTAGAGAGAAACCAGCCAACTGCCAAGAGGACAACGGCCTCGAGGGCGACTGAAACCTGCGAGAGTGTCCGGCCACTTGATTCCCCAGGAATTTGAAGGCTGAGGACAATAAGGACTCCCATGATGGCGACTGTAGCAAGCAGGGCCACAGAGCCCAATGCAATGGAGATAACACGACGCATGTCTTCTGAAGAACTTGCAGGGAACGCAAAGGTTGGTTGGTTTGACTTGCAAAGCCCGAAGTCGAAGGCCGTTCAGAGGCGAACCTCGTACTATACGATCGTCGACCCTCGGAACTGAACGAATACGAGCTTCTGACCCTCGAGGGTGATTTAACTAGATTGTAAGGTAGATGAATGCTGCATAGTCTGGCTAAAGCCAGGCTTGTCGTTGACTTCCGGGCAGCAAGAAGTGTTGATAAAGTTTTGAAACAAGGATAATAATGCTGCGACGAGAGGCCCGAGAAAATCGTGTAAGTTTTTGAGATGTTCAAAAGGGAGTCTGACTCTGAATCTTCCAATGGTGACCGAGTGTCGATGGTGTCCGTCGATGACTGGCAACTTATGCCCCGATGGTCGAAGTCGAATTCCAGGCCAAGGCCAAGCCAACTCTGTAGGTTGGCTAACGAATGGAATGGATATAAATCCAAGTAAAAGCGAATGTAAGGCTCTGAATCAAGAAGAACTAAGTTCTCTTCTTGATAGCGAGAGACAGAGCCGGAGGAGAGAAGCAACTGTTAAGGGGCCTCAAAGTGAGGTAAGGGGGCGCGATATAGGAACGAACGGAATAAAGAACTGGAGAAGAGATGGCCGGAAAGAGGGAAGAAGGGAAACAGGAAGAGGCAAGAACTAAAAGTAAAACGAACTTGTGGATGCGGACGTTGATGTGGGAGGTGGGTGGGAAGAGTCCGGATGGAGCCCGTCTAAGTCGAAGCCCAAGCACAAGCACCAGCGCCAGAAACAGCATGGTTGTACCAACACCAGAAGCACACGACGGACGTGCTGAAAAAAGCAAGCGACGGGATCCCGGCGTGCGCTGTTCTGGTGCGCTACGCTGTGTTGCGTGTCGCTGACTGGCCTGCTCAGGCTAGGCCGGGGTCTGCAACCCCCGTCAACTCTCTTGCAACTCTCACACACTGCACAGGCACAAGCATAGCACTGCTTCGTTTCCTAGCCCTGCCTGGCGTGTGTGTCTGAGGGAGGGGAGGGGCTTGACAAGGGTCCCCTTCCCCTCCCGATCTCCGAAGGGGGTGCGAGGGTGTGAGAGAGGCTGGCTGGGCTGGCTGTCTCGCTGATGCAAATCATGGCAAAAAAGCCCTCCCGCTCGGGTGCCTCGTTTCTTTTCGTTTCTTTCTCTGTCACCCCAAGGCTGGCTAGCTACTTCTAAGCCTCTGTAGTTTTGAGCTCCTTGATGGGACCAGTGGAGAAGGGGTCGTTGGTGGGTAAATATGCCCTGGGCCTGGAGACTCGAAGTATTGACTGTGTCAGAGATAAGTTGAAGCTCCAGATGAATTGTTATTGAGGTCTAGGAGAGTGAGCAGACCGTCAACACTGGGACGCTCTTTTACAGAGTAGTTGCATGCATCACACATGATGCATCTTGGAGGGAACTCTCGAATCATGTTTTGTGATATCTCGTTTCTCTTCCCTGGCTGAAAGGCCCATGGATCATAACGGGCGAACAATAACAGCCGGCAACGGTTCCCCAAAGTCAAACTGCCGAATAGGCAATGATCTTCTGGACCCGGCGAGATGAGAAAAAAACTTCAAGCCCTACCCTCATCGCTAGAGCACGAGAGGCATAGCGAGGTGAGTGAAGGCTCTGTCTTCCCCGCTGTCTGTGGACGCCATGCTCAGTTAGGCATTCTGACGGTGCGCCATCAAAAGCCAAACAGTCCTCTTTTCATCTCATTGCTGACGACATCATTGGGTGCGCCAGAATCGCTCATCGGGTACCTTGCTCTAGTACCATTGGCGTTAGACCGCATCGAGCCAGTGTCAACAATTTCTGAGTTATGAGACGGCGGCGTCGGCGCTGCACGGAGACATGAACCGTTGAGTTTGGTCTCGGGCATTGTTGACATGACGTTGCATCGCGCGACACGTAGAAAGCAAGCTGCAAGTAAATAGCAACGGCGCCAATCGCGTCGAGGATTTAAACAAGACGAGGTTGGTAGTTTAATCGTCACGATTTCTTCATCGCGGTTGAGAACTCGGAGCGACGATGCTACCCTCCTGGCCTCCCAGAACGTTCCAGGGCAGGCAGAATAGGTCTTTGATATTGGCAGACCGATGCTCATTGGAGCGCGGTTGGCGGATTGGATAGGTAGACGGAACAGACTCACTCTGGGAGAGACTGCGCCCTGCGAGCGGAATAAGGGTCTCCCTTGTCGCGTGGTAATCCTCCAGCATGGCCAGACGAAGAATTATTAGATGAGATTGGCTGCCTGAGCTGAAAATGAAGGAGGCAAGCGAGCCAGAAGCTGAATAATCCCAAGCCGCAGCAACTACCGACAACGGATCCATGCTTTGGAAGGACTCGTGGAAGGAATTACCACAAGGACCATTGCCTGGTTCGGCGAATGGATTGGTCAGTCATCCATGCACTGGCCTCCACTGTTTCATCTGCTTCCCTTTCGTTCCCACGCAAATTCTTTTCTGAGGTCCCCTCCGGCACCTGTCCATTTCATTCCCCGGAAGCAAAGAGGTGGCATCCAAAGCAGCCCTCTCGCCAATCAGGGTCCAAGATGGCACCGAGGCGCACCGAGGGAGGCCGAGGTGAGCAATGGCAGTGCACTTGGTCTGTCCGACTGCACAAAGCCAAGGGCTGGCCCGTTGAGCAAAGACACGCCTTCAAGTCACACTGCTTGAAGCGGATGGACGGACGGCTGGCCAGCTCATGCACGACAATCCTGTCAGCCGATGTGAAATGACGCTGTATTGAGGCAGACAGGAAGAAAAAGAAATGAACCACACAGCCTGGAGAGGTTGATAGGCACAGAGACAACACGGACCTCTTTTCTTGACGGAACGAGACCCTGACATAGGTACATTTGAACATGCTGCAATTGATCGACTGGCTGACTTGACGACCAGGCCTGATTGCATTCGCTCTTGTCCCTTACCTCATGGATCTTGTCTCATCGGATCCAAGGCTGGCCCAAGAGCCTCTCTTCCCCAGGCCCAGGTCAGGTCCTCCCCCGTGTGCGGGACAGCACACAGCGAGCTTTTCTCTTGTGGCTGCCACGGGACGCCACCTCATGTTTCAACCGCCCCGAGGTCTTGTCCTGGAAAGGCCCCAGATTTGACTCTGCCCTTGCTTTAGCTTCAGGTCTGCTCCAAGCGTTCCCCTCTTTCCAACCTCTTTTGGCCCTCTTGAATGCCACCTTGGCCAACACCTCCAAAGTCAATTCATTTCAGCGACAGCAACTCTTGGCCAAGAATCAAAGCCAAACCTGAATCAAGTTCACGACCTAATCGGGCCATGCTTAGCACCAACGAGGTTGTAATGCCCCGCCCTGAATTCTCCGGCCTGCGGTGCTACGCCCAAGACTCCTGCTCGTCCAGCCTTATTTCTTGTCTAGCGTATCCAGGACTCAAAGATCGGGCACTAGCTCTCGCAATTCCCCGGCCTCGCCGAGCCTTTCGCAATGACCAGCTGTAAGTGTTGGACAGTCTGTCATCAGGCTGAGCATTTCCAGGTTTCCAGCGGTCTTTGATCCAACATGTCGGGCTCATTGCCCACTTGGTGGAGCGGTCAACTCATTAAGTGACGTGCTCACGAAACGAAGGGGGCAGACCTTGCGCCTCGAATTGTCCCTGCCATCCCAGTCGCGGCATTTCCGGGGAGATCTCGAGAGGGTGCCGATGCGGCGTCTGATTGGCGATTGGGGATTGCTATGTTTCTTTTTATGAGTGAGGCGCACTCTCGCTAGAGTTACGCTGCTCGCGCTCAATGGTAAGCTGGCGATGCTATCACTGCAGTTCGCGACGTCTATGCCTCGACCAATGTCTCGCATGAATGCCAGGTTCTCGCCGGGCGATCAATGTCTCTGATCAAGAGTCTGGAGAAGGCAAGATGATGGGCTTGCGAGGTCGATCACTTGGTCCTGATGCCCCGCATCGCATCGGGATCTTTGCTAATAATAGTGGCTGGTGGAAATCGACACGTCGCACATCGCATCCATCTCACGCCATTGTGTTGCCTCTATGTATGGCGATACGGGACCGCAGATAGTATCAATGCTCGATATTTTCTCTTCCCGTGACTGCATCACCAACGCCAAGGACTTTTCCTTGTTTTTGATACCAACCTCACAGCCAATGCCGGCCGAGCAGTTCACCAAGGCATCCTCTGCCTCCACCAATCCTTCGAGCCGCTTTCATCCCCAATCATGCTGCAAAACCCCCGCTTCCTTCTATCCCGCTTTGCGGTTCTCAATGTTTGCTCCGCCACAAACAGCTGTCAAATACGAAGCCGGCCCCAATTCTTTGGTTCCGCGTTGATTGTGAGGCCTGTGATGTTGGCTCGCTGAGAGCCACGTAGCTGGCCTCGTGAGTTTTCAGGTGTGAACACATGTGCCTGGTGGGTGATTCAACTTCAGGTCTCTCGTATCAGAGATAGAAGGTCTTCCTGACGTGTGTCTCAGGTCCCTCGAGTCAGTTGCAACCAAAAATATTATAGAAACCCGACGTCGATATATGGTGATGGCACGGATGGAGCCGACGAAACATGTATGCTACTATTGTCGTGGTCTCGTATTTCCCCGCGCGAGGATCACGTTGCACATTGTTTACCATCCAGCAGGCATCATGGTTGATGCTTCTCGTTTTCTACATCTCCACCTGTAGATGGACTCTCGCCTGGATCACCTACATGTCGAAGCCCTAAACAAAAGTTCGCAACGCCAGCGGTGAGGTTCGCCAGCCTCTCCTTGCTCTGGTATATTAAGCATTATATTGCACGTGGTGGATCGACGTCATTGTAGCCCGAGTTTCATGGGCATCCGGATTGCACATGACCCTTCCCGCGTCTAGTGCAAGGTTGAATGTCGACATGGTCGGTTCTCTAATTTAGGTGCGCGACTGCTCCGTCAAGGGCAGCTTGCCTTCACAACAATAAAGAAAACGGTGGTGGTCGGTTCTCTCTCCGGTCTTTGAGTATTGACTATCGATATCTGCAGGTCCAGATTCCATCCTGTCGAGCTTGACTGTGTTCCAGCTCTTTTGGGTGGGTTATCATCAGCCAGCAGTTCTTGGCTGTACTGACAGGCTCGCTCAAAACATGCTTCTCAAGCCATCCTCGACTTTTCTCCCCTAGCCTCCTAGTGCTTCGGCCTAGTCAAGCAGGAGCATAAAGTCGTAGTCGGACGTCTGAAATTATCTGCTTGGCACATTCCACAGCTTTGCGTAAGTACCTCGACTTGTCCATTGAGATTCGTCGGAGATTTTTGCGGGCCACCCGTTGTCATACCGAGGCAAGGAACTTGCTAGAGTTGAGCCCCAAGGTTCATGTTGTGGAAATTGCGTTGACGTTGAACAACTCCACTGCGCAATGCTAACAATGGGCGTGTGCAAAGGAATGGTTCAACTACTAGGTCGCACAAGCTTAGACTTGACCGAGCAAAAACCAGTGAATTGTTGACAGTGTCTTGATGTTTACAATGTGTGTGTTTATGTTGTTTTGTTTACTTACGCTGGCTCGAGCTTATTATTAGTCCTCCGCATTGAAGGTGGGGGAGCCGACGCTACCTCTAGGGTAGATTCGAGACAAACGATCCCGATCTTGGGGAACGGGTGA
>JABFFE010001843.1:1585-14497 GCA_013623625.1 Fusarium setosum
TTGCATCCCCTTTAGATCAGATGCTGTTGACGTCGACGTGAAGCGTCAGGCAAAGAATTGTTCACTCTATCTGCAGAGCCCGAGACACCAACAGCTTCGACGAGAACTACTTGCAGTCTGGGACAGTGCGGTTTTGATTAGAAGTGTGTTTGATCGTCAAAGTTAAGGGGGTCTGCGGCAAGACGCTTTAGCTTTACCGTCCAGTCAAGCCGTGTCCCCCAGACAGTGCTATTCATTCTTGCTTTAGGGCTGTCTTTCTGGCTGAGAGCTCAAGATCCATACCTGCCTGGTGGCTCACCGACAGTCTTCTTTTTTCCCCCTCTCCACCGCCTCGCTATACTAGCACAGTGTCGACACCGCTCGAGTCGTGGCCGTTGATGATCGGAAAAATGCTCCTGTCTCGCTTCTTCTCCCCCCAGGCCAGAAAAGACCAGACAAAGCCAAAAGACGGACGGGTCGGCCCCTTATTGGTTCGCGGGAGCAACCTAGAGCCCCTAATCCCACTGAAGCCAGGAGCTTCCAGGAACTGAGGGCTGGGATGGGATTCATAGTGTGAAAGGTAGCTTGGGGCATCTGATTTTGTATCCACAAGCCACAGATGCTGGCTATGATACCTGCTGCTGAACCCCTGGGTACACCTAGGGCCTAACTTTTGCTGCCCCCGCCCCCTTGTTCTCTTCCTATCCAGTGCCCCGTGCGGCTGCAGCACGCACCCGCCCGGCCCTTTCAATCAGGAGCAAAACGCGTGCTGGCATCACTGCATCCCGTAACTTTTGACTCTCCAAGGTCTTTCATTTTGCCTTGCCTTGCCTTGTGCGACTTTTCTTGCTCGACCCCTTGTCGGCGAGCGTCCTGTGTGCTGCGTTGGGAAAACGAAAGGGACAGAAAGCTCCTGTTTCCCGCCGTATCAGGGTCCTTTCCGCTTCCGTTCTTCTTCGATTACGGAGGGCATCTCTGATACCGAATTCGACGACTTGCGCAAAGCCTCAAGCAAAGTTCGACAGCCGATTTAACAAGCCTGCGGGTTGCATCGATCGCATAACGCCCTTCGGTCATCGCGAACCCCGTCGACGAATACTTTCCGCACCTCCGTTTACCGGCTGGCCGCGCTTTGCTTTCTCTATACTCGGCCACTCGCGAATGAATGCCTGCCACCGCCGTTCAGCCTTTCTCGCACCTTAGTACCGCTGCCGCCGATACCGCTTCGTTATAGTCGCCTTCGTCTTCTTGCACTGTACCTACCGGCCTTACGCCCGGTCATACTGCCTCCATGGCATCGACCTACGAGGTTGGCACGAGGGCCTGGCAGCCTGACGCTGCTGAGGGCTGGGTAGCCTCGGAGCTCATCAACAAGACCATTGATGGCTCCAAGGCTAAGCTCACCTTCCAGCTCGAGAATGGCGAGGTTTGTCTCTTCCCCATCTACTTTTCAATGCTTCCATCTGGATTCCCACCACTCTTGCGCAAAATCAGTAGCTGACCGCATCTTTGCCATTGTAGACCAAAAATGTCGAGGTCTCTGTCGAGGCTCTCCAGAGTGGCAACGATCCCTCTCTGCCGCCGCTGATGAACCCTACTATGCTAGAAGCTAGCGACGATCTCACAAATTTGTCCCATCTCAACGAGCCTGCTGGTATGTCCGACTTCGAACCATGATCTGTGTGGTTAGGCTAGCCATGCTGACGCTGACGCCTTTCCCTAGTCTTGCAAGCTATCAGACTACGATATTTACAAAAGGAGATCTACACTTACAGTGGTATCGTTCTAATCGCCACCAATCCCTTTGCGCGAGTCGATTCTCTCTACGTTCCAGGCATGGTCCAAGTCTATGCCGGAAGGCAGCGAGCGACCCAGGCACCTCACTTGTTCGCCATTGCTGAAGAGGCCTTCATGTAAGACTCGCTCTACCGGGCTTCTGCTCGCCTAGTCACTGACCTGCAATCTAGGGACATGCTTCGAGACAAGAAGAACCAAACCATTGTCGTGTCCGGAGAGTCTGGTGCTGGCAAAACTGTCAGTGCCAAGTACATCATGCGCTACTTTGCTACCAGAGAGTCTCCCGACAACCCTGGCGCACGCTCCAAGCGAGGAGCGGAAGCCATGAGCGAGACCGAGGAGCAGATTCTCGCGACCAACCCTATCATGGAGGCCTTCGGTAACGCCAAGACGACTCGAAACGACAACTCGTCTCGATTCGGAAAATACATCGAGATCATGTTCGACGACAAGACAAATATCATTGGTGCTAAGATCAGGACTTATCTTCTCGAACGCTCACGACTTGTCTTTCAGCCCCTTAAGGAGCGAAACTACCACATCTTCTACCAGCTTGTTGCTGGTGCCTCTGACAAGGAACGTGAGGAACTCAATCTTCTGCCTATCGAGCAGTTTGAGTATCTGAATCAAGGAAACTGCCCAACCATTGATGGCGTGGACGATAAGGCCGAGTTTGAGGCGACCAAGAAATCGCTGTCAACTATTGGTGTCTCGGACGACCAGCAATCTGACATCTTCAGATTGTTGGCCGGTCTGCTCCATCTCGGTAATGTCAAGATTACGGCGTCACGCAACGATAGTGTTCTGGCGCCTACAGAACCTTCTCTGGAGCGTGCCTGTGACATTCTTGGTGTCAAGGCCGATGAGTTTGCCAGGTGGATTGTCAAGAAGCAGCTCGTCACTCGTGGCGAGAAGATCACCTCGAATCTGAGCCAGGCCCAGGCCATTGTTGTCCGAGACTCTGTCGCCAAGTTTATCTACTCAAGTCTGTTTGACTGGCTTGTCGAGATCATCAATCGTAGTCTTGCTGGTGAGGAGGTCCTGACTCGCGTGGTCTCCTTCATCGGTGTGCTGGATATCTATGGATTCGAACACTTTGCCAAGAACTCATTCGAACAGTTCTGTATCAACTATGCGAACGAGAAGCTCCAGCAAGAGTTCAACCAGCACGTCTTCAAGCTCGAGCAAGAAGAATATCTTAGGGAGCAGATCGACTGGACCTTCATTGACTTTTCTGACAACCAGCCCTGTATCGATCTGATCGAGGGCCGGATGGGTATTCTGTCACTTCTTGATGAAGAGTCACGTCTTCCCATGGGCTCAGATGAGCAGTTCGTGACAAAGCTTCATCACAATTTCTCTCCCGACAAGCACAAGTTTTACAAGAAGCCCAGGTTCGGCAAGTCCGCCTTTACCGTCTGCCACTATGCTATCGACGTTACATACGAGTCTGAGGGCTTCATCGAGAAGAACCGTGATACCGTTCCTGACGAGCACATGGCTGTCCTTCGTGCCTCGACCAACGGCTTCCTTAAGAAGGTCTTGGAGGCTGCCTCTGCTGCCCGAGAAAAAGATGTTGCCTCATCATCCTCCAACGCTGTTAAGCCCGCCGGTGGTAGGAAGATCGGCGTAGCCGTTAACAGGAAACCTACTCTGGGTGGCATCTTCCGATCTTCGCTGATTGAGCTCATGAGCACCATCAACAACACCGATGTCCATTACATCCGATGTATCAAGCCTAACGAGGCTAAGGAAGCTTGGAAGTTTGAGGGACCTATGGTTCTCAGTCAACTCCGTGCTTGTGGTGTTCTCGAGACTGTCCGCATTAGCTGTGCTGGCTACCCAACTCGTTGGACCTATGAGGAATTTGCGCTCCGATACTACATGCTTGTGCGCTCTGACCAATGGACCTCTGAAATTCGCGAAATGGCCGATGCTATCCTTAAGAAGGCTCTCGGAACAAGCAGCAGCAAGGGTCTCGACAAGTACCAGCTTGGTCTCACCAAGATCTTCTTCCGAGCTGGTATGCTTGCCTTCCTGGAGAATCTCCGCACTACCCGTCTCAATGACTGTGCCATCATGATCCAGAAGAACTTGAGGGCTAAATACTACCGACGACGCTACCTGGAAGCCCGTGAGTCCGTCATCCGCACCCAGTCCGCCATCCGATCCTGGAAGGCCAGGAAACAGGCTCAGGAGCTCCGCACGATCAAGGCTGCCATCACCATCCAGCGTGTCTGGCGTGGACAGAAGCAGCGCAAGGTCTTCCTGCGCATCAGGAGAGACATGGTGCTCTTCGAGTCTGCTGCCAAGGGATACCTTCGGAGAAAGAACATTATGGAGACACGGCTTGGTAATGCCGCACTTGTGATCCAGAGATCATGGAGGTCACGGCGACAGCTGCGGGCTTGGAGGCAATACCGTAAGAAGGTGGTGCTCATCCAGAGTCTGTGGCGCGGTAGAAAGGCCCGCAAGGAGTACAAGAAGATCCGTGAGGAGGCTCGCGACCTGAAGCAGATCTCCTACAAGCTTGAGAACAAGGTGGTTGAGCTGACACAGTCTCTCGGCTCCATGAAGGAGAAGAACAAGAGCCTGTCATCGCAGGTGGAGAACTACGAGGGACAGATCAAGTCGTGGAAGAACCGCCACAATGCACTGGAAGCACGAACAAAGGAGCTTCAAACCGAAGCGAACCAGGCAGGTATTGCAGTTGCCCGTCTGCAGGCAATGGAGGATGAGATGAAGAAGCTCCAGGTGGCCTTTGATGAGTCAACGGCCAACATCAAGAGGATGCAGGAGGAGGAGCGAGAACTCAGAGAATCTCTACGCACCACAAACTCGGAGTTGGAGATTGCCAGGAGGACAAGTACGCAGCACGAGAAGGACAATTTGAGCCTCAGACAGGAACTGGAGGCTCTTCGAGACGCTCTCGAGCTGGCTCGGAGGAATGCGCCAGTCAATGGAGATCTTGCCAACGGCACATCAGCTGCGGCTCCAGCTGCCAGTGGGCTTATCAACCTTGTTTCTTCCAAGAAGCCCAAGCGTCGTAGCGCTGGAGCGGAACCGCGGGAGCTTGATCGCTTTAGCGGTACTTACAACCCTCGGCCGGTCTCCATGGCCGTTACTAGCACGGCACATCGCCAGAATCTTTCTGGCTCGACCTTCCTTCCTGGCGTCGATAATATCGAGATGGAGCTTGAGGGTCTTCTTGCGGACGAAGATGGTTTGAACGAGGAGGTGACGATGGGACTGATCCGAAACCTCAAGATCCCCTCGCCCAACACTACTCCGCCACCGTCAGACAAGGAGGTGCTGTTCCCTTCATACCTCATCAACCTGGTGACATCGGAGATGTGGAACAATGGTTTCGTCAAGGAGTCGGAACGCTTCTTGGCAAACGTGATGCAGTCGATCCAGCAGGAGGTGATGCAGCACGATGGCGACGAGGCTATCAACCCTGGTTCATTCTGGCTGTCCAACGTGCATGAGATGCTGTCCTTTGTGTTCCTTGCCGAGGACTGGTACGAGGCCCAGAAGTCGGACAACTACGAGTATGACCGTCTCCTGGAAATTGTCAAGCACGACCTCGAGAGTCTGGAGTTCAACATCTACCATACCTGGATGAAGGTGTTGAAGAAGAAGTTGCACAAGATGATCATCCCCGCCATCATTGAGTCCCAGTCTCTCCCTGGCTTCGTTACCAACGAAAGCAGCCGATTCCTGGGCAAGCTCCTGCAGTCCAACTCGGCGCCGGCGTACAGCATGGATAACCTGCTCAGCCTGCTGAACAGCGTCTTCCGTGCCATGAAGGCGTACTACCTGGAAGACTCCATCATTACGCAGACCATCACCGAGCTCCTGCGGCTGGTGGGTGTGACAGCGTTCAACGACCTGCTAATGCGGCGAAATTTCCTCTCGTGGAAGCGTGGCCTCCAGATCAATTACAACATCACGCGCATTGAGGAATGGTGTAAGAGCCACGACATGCCCGAAGGCACGCTTCAGCTGGAGCATCTTATGGTGAGTGCCATTCGGAATGAGTATTCACAGTAAACATGCTAATAATTGAACAGCAAGCAACGAAGCTTCTGCAGCTCAAGAAGGCCACCCTGAATGATATTGAAATCATTCAGGACATTTGTTGGATGTGAGTTGCCCTTGGGCGTGCCGTCTGACCGCGTATTGACTTGTTCCAGGCTATCACCGAACCAGATCCAGAAGCTACTCAACCAGTACCTGGTTGCCGACTACGAGCAGCCGATCAATGGCGAGATCATGAAGGCAGTGGCCTCACGAGTAACTGAGAAGAGCGATGTGCTCCTCCTCCAGGCCGTGGACATGGACGACAGCGGTCCCTACGAGATCGCTGAACCCCGAGTCATCACGGCGCTCGAAACATATACACCTTCTTGTGAGTAACCGATAGGACATGATTTAGAAGAGCGATTGTGTGGCTAACTTGGCATGTGCAGGGCTCCAAACTCCACGCTTGAAGAGGCTGGCTGAGATCGTGTCGGCACAAGCTATTGCTCAGCAGGAGAAGTTCGATTATACTGATGGTGAAGAGTATGACGGACAAGAGGAACTGCCTGGCGTTGACGAGGTGGAAGTAGAACAGTAGAGGATAATGAAGCTGGGCTAGGCATTTCGAACGCACATAAGGGATAGAAGCCGCATTTTCAGGGTGTTTGATGTCGAATTTACTAATGGCGGCGTGTGGCCGGAACGGATCTGGAGGGACTTGACCACGAAGGGCATCTATCCCCCATGTATCTGTGGACGGCGTCATGTATTCAGGGCGACGCCAGTGGTTACTTTCTGCCAGGCGGAAAGGGGCTCTTGGTTCGACCCTATCTATTGTAAGATGAGATACGGCTGTATTGGAGAGCGCGATGGATGAGAGCACGAAGCGATACTGTGGTTGTTTTCCGCTGTTCACTTGATATTCTGCTTGACTTGAAGTGATTGTCTTTGGGGTTGCATTGCTATGATTCATCTACCCGATCCGCACGCCCCGGTATATGCATCAAAGAAATCTGCCTAGATGCACTTGGTAGGGTGCCCAACCCAGAGAGCCCATCAATCTCTGCAACCATAGACGGAGAGGGAACTAAAGCTACGATAACCATGAGAAAGTCACCAAATATTATCGTCACAGGGACACCCGGCGTCGGAAAGACGACACATTGCGAGAATCTGGTAGAGAGGACCGGGCTGCGTCACCTTTCGGTCAACCAAGTGGTCAAGGACAAGGAGTGCCATGAAGGCTGGAGCGATGAGTATCACAGCTGGATTGTCGACGAAGACAAGGTGAGAGATCAAGGGGCTCTTTCGATTAAATATGAGCTGGACGAGAGGAAACAAGGACAAGGGCTGATCCAAGAGTGTCATAGTTGTTGGATGCTATTGAGGATGAGGTCAAGGCTGGTGGCTGCATCATTGACTGGCACGCCTGCGACCTCTTCCCAAAGAGCTGGATCGATCTGGTTGTGGTGCTCCGTGTCGATTCTACAACGCTTTATGATCGCCTTCAGGCGAGGTACGTGATTTAAACACCCAGGTTTGGGCTTCTCCCTCTGGAGTCGAGGATGAGAGCACTGGCTAATACGACATCCTTCTACAGAAACTACCCCGATTCCAAGCTCCAGGAGAATCTCGACTCTGAGATCATGGAGGTACTGCTACAAGAGGCGCACGAGGCATTTGACGAGGAGATTGTCATTGAGCTGACGAGCAACACGTCTGACGAGATGGAGACGAATGTTGATCGCATAGAGGCTTGGGTGCAGCAGTGGAAGAAGGATAACAGTGAGCAATGACACAGTAGCTTACGGCGAAAAGGGGTGCTGCTTGAATGAAGAGGTTTAAAAACAAAAGGGCGGTTTGGGAGGCTCGTGATGAAGCTTTTTTTTTCCTCCCCTCCTTAAAGGTTCGGATTTTGGGCCTCGGATTCGGTTAGTGAAAATAGAATTTTTAGATGCAAGCCCGGGGGCAGGCTATGAATTAACATGATATTTCTACTGGTGTTTTGCGCAGGTAAAGGTGCTCTGATTACCGGACAAGTGCATATCTTTCTTTGTACAACTTCAGTGGGACCTGCATGCTCACAGCCCAAGCATCTCCTTCACTTGCAGCTGTTATCTCTCTCCTGACAACCACAGCCTTTCCCCCACAAGCAAAAATAAGAATAAATTTGAGATTCCAGAATATAAGGGCTGTTTAACGCTAAAAAAAAAAAAAAATGGCTGCGCACAAAGTCAACTTTATCACCGGCAACGCCAACAAGTTGCGCGAGGTCAAGGCCATCCTCGAGCCAGAGATCGAGGTCTCGAGTAAATCCGTGGACCTTGAGGAGGTGCAGGGCTCGCTCGAGGAGGTCACAGAGTCAAAGTGCCGACGAGCAGCTGAGCTGGTATGGAACCCATCTCTCTTCTACCTGCTGAGAAAAATACTTTACATGCCATGATGAAAGAAAACCTGTCTAATCCATGTCTAGGTAAAAGGTCCTGTGCTGGTTGAAGATACTGCGCTGTGTTTTACTGCTCTCAGTGGCCTCCCTGGGGCGTATATGTACGTGATCCACCAACTTTTACCGAGTTGCTCCTTGTACCCAGTCTGTCGAGAAGCTTTTTTTACTAACGTTTCCTTAAAGCAAGTGGTTCCTGACTTCGATCGGCCATCAGGGCTTGAATAACCTGTTGGCTGCTTACACCGACAAGTCTGCTGAGGCTGTCTGCACCTTCGGCTATTGCCCTGGGCCCGGCGAGAAGGTCATTCTCTTCCAGGGCCGTTGCCCGGTACGAGACTCCTGACATCCAAGTTTTCATGTGGTTGCTGACACCGTTTGTAGGGCAAGATTGTCCCTCCCCGAGGACCCGTTGACTTTGGTAAGTCCTCCAGGGATTGTGTAGTGGATAGAAGCTGACGCCTGACAGGATGGGACCCTATTTTCGAATACGAAGGCCAAACGTATGTCTCGACCCTCACTGATGCCGTTCTATGCTGACTCGTGCAGGTTTGCCGAGATGGACAAGGCAGAGAAGAACAAGATCTCGCACCGAAGTCGCGCGCTAGCAAAGCTGCAGGCCTGGTTTAAGGAGCAGCAGTAACTGAGATCAGCACGAGCTAGGACGCCGTGGCATAGTCCGTGAGGCTGGAGGGTTCACGATGTGATGAGCAATGCTGCCATAATGAACATGGGGGGGATGGATGGCTTACTATAGCACTTCATACTGGTTGAACTTGCGGAAGTAGTGCGAACCTCGACGGTACGGCTCTAGCAACCCGTCGATTGAGGATGGCTTGGGTCGGACTTCTGTGCCGACTAGACTTTTAATCTTGGTCGAGTCACGGAAGCTGGGGTCGAATACGAGGAGGTTCATGTGGCCGTCCATCTGCTTTTCAATGCCGATTATCGTCAAGGAGTGTCCTATGCTTCATCTTAGTCCTTGTTTTGGCGTGAGTGGTTCCGAGGGTAGCTACCTGGATGCTGGAGGTAGATTGGGGGGAGTTCTGTGAGACGGATTCTGTCTTCTACGTTCTTGATGCCGCCTTGGAAGTAGTTTTCGATCGCCTCGAAGAGCCGTGCTTTCGATTTCCCTCGCTCCTTGTCCTTGAATGCTTGAACGGAGCAACTGTTGCTGTTAGCCATGATTATCAGTCAGCGGCTAGGGGTGAACTGACGGTATCTGCAAGCTGAGAAAGACAGCCTGTGCCTATTCGGTGTGAGTCAGTTCAGTCCGTGTGAGACATGTCAGAGAGCAAATACCTCTGGAGTTCCTATGTACTTCCGTGTCCCCTTTACGCCGCCCGTCTCGACCCGGCCTTGGGCGTTGATTCCCATGTCCCAAGCGTTCTCGATGAGGTCTTGGATCTGAAAGATGGAAGGATATGTGTCTGCGAATTGCTCCGAGCCCGTGGTCTTGGCGCCAATGATGTGTGAGGTGAGCATCTGAATGTTTCGATAGCCGCAGAAACCTCCTATGCAGCAGGAGTTAGATTGATCTGTGCTTTGGCTGCACGGGTTTCTTTTACCTTCTCGTCGTAGTTTGGAAATGTGGTGTACTTGAGGGTGACAAAGGTACGCGTACTGGGTCGAAGGGCTCTGTTCGAGGAGCTGTCTGAGGACGGGCAAGACACCTAGATACACTCTTGTGAGACATGGACGAGAGGACCCCGTGGTGGGAGAGCTTTACCGTCGTTTTCAACCTGGCCCTGGTCTGCGAGGAGCTCTACAAGCCATGATGGCATCTTCCTCTCATGAGCAAAGCGGCCAAGCTCAGATTTCTGATTAGCTGGAGTCAGTTCACCGGACTATCAAAACGATGTGAGGCAGCATACCCCTAGCCGAGCAAACTCTCGACTTCGCTCCCCCTGCTCAGCAGACTCTGAAGTTTCATGTCGACTCGCAGGCCGTTTATCCGTGCTCTTAGACACGCCGCCGCCCTCGACAACAGACCTCTTGGCCTTGTGCCGCGTACGGGTACTACTCGCCTCCCGGCCACTTCCCGACTTGCTGGGTCCCGCAAAAAGGTCCTTCCACGCCTGCATCGCGCTGACCTTTTTCTCGCTCCTGTGCTTACGCGAGTTATCCTTGGACGAGGACCGAGGCTCGGTGACGTCTGGCCTTCTCGGAGGCATGGACGGTGGCCCCGACGGCTCGGGCGTTGCGCCCTGGGTCTCGAGCTCATGGAGCCCTAGATGGTATGCCAGCTCATCCTGCGAGACCAGCTCACCACAGCCGTCAAAGGGGCAGGGGACTGGGCCTTCCTCGGCGGCGAAGGGGGACTGGTCGTCCGGGTGGTGAGTATCGATGTGCTAGGGTTTTTTGTCTTAGTCCCAAGGGAGCAGCGGTGTAGAAGCCCAAAAAGAAGCCCGTACCAGAAGAAGCTCATACTCGCCCTGTTCGGGCCTGAAGCCGCAAAAGGGGCAGTTGGCGGCGGCAGCAGGGTCAGGGTTGGGCATCGGGCTGAAGTTGGAGTTGTATTGTTGAGATGTCATGAGTCGGCGGCGGACGTCATTTAGGAGGGCATGAAATGAAGGCGGAGAAAAAAACAAAGAATCTAAAAGCCTTTATGCTACTTTATGCCGCGAAATCGCTTTCTATGTGCGCTGTGATGGTCTTGAGGAGTTGTGACAAAGGGTAGAGTACAAAGGGTAGATGCGCGGTGAGATGGATGAATTGAGGCTGTGATGCGTGCACACGTACCACCTGTACGTAGCTCAGGTACCTCAGCCAGGCAATTTAGGTGCCCGAGTACACACGAGATTCAACAAGCAACACCATCATGGAACCAAAACTGCTATTTCCGGGGCATTCGGGTGCTACAATAATTCCTACTACTAATTCCAGGGCCCCAAATCGCCATGCCTCCACGTCGCATCCCATCCCAATGACCAAGACCGCGGATCTCGAGTAGCTCTCCCGGCGGAATACGACGCCGAATTGCATACGCGAGATGATGCAGCCACCAAGGCGCCGATAGCGGGACTGACCGAAACGGGGCGCATTCACATGATGATGCAAACTTGCTGATGCAGACCGCCAAGACAACAACAGCAGATGAATCTTTAGGACCAAGGCACGGTCGAATATTAGAGCCTAATTAACTAAAACAGGACCAGCCGTTCTAGTGTTTTCTCCCCTAAACCGGTCAGCAACAGAAAACATCTGTCGGTAGTTGTGAGCTTCTGCAGCTGTTGTCAACCCCATGTCCAGACTAGTAGTCCTCTGGCGACGGTCACGAATCAGTGCATGCGTGCCGGTCATGAGTCAGAGGCGAGGTTGCGAGAGAAAATTCTAAACATCAAACCAAACCTGTTGATTGAACCGTATACTCTAAGTGTAAAAGGCAGACAAGAAATGAAGGCAAAGCTTGCAAAAGGTGGTACTTGGTACAAATCCGACAAGACGGAGAATTTAGCCAGAACGAGGGCTTTGAATCAAGCCCATGTCCCGGTCCCGAACCACCATGTGCCCTGTGACCTGGTGAAACGACAAGGTCTGGGCTCGTGGACCGCCCCGCGGCTCCGAATCATGGTCATCGTCATCTTCTGGCGAATGAATGGCCTCTAAGAAAAGGGTGCAATTGCCTTTACATCAGGATGCAATTGCTCTTCGCCGGCGCTTCGCCAGGGTTTTGCGACTTCTCGATCTGGCCGATGAGAAGCTCGAATGCCTTTCCCACGTTCTCGTTGTATCGCGCACTCGCCTCGGTATAGCCGCATGAGAATTTCTCGGCAAGCCTCTGTCCGTCCTCGGGGGTCACTTGCCGTTGCTCGGGTCGCAAATCGCTCTTGTTGCCCACGATGACGATGGGAACGGAATCAGTGCCCTGGGCGACGGCATTCCTCTGTTAGCTTGTCTCGCGCTGCTTGCGAAGCCGAATAATCACACTCACCAGGTGGTTCAGAATCTTTTCTCGAATGACCTGCACCATCTCGAAGGAGGGCAGCGATGATACCGAGTAGACGAGCATGTACCCATGGATGCCGATGAAATGCTTCGAGTTTAGGATGCTGTACTCGTCTTGGCCTGCCGTGTCGACAATCTCGGTCGAGTAGTCCTGGCCCTTGTACTTGATCATTTTGCTAAAAGTGTTCTCGATCGTCGGGTAGTAACTATCGACAAAGTGGCCATCGACGAATCGCACGGCCAGAGACGACTTGCCTGGCCATCCGTTCTTGTCAGCCAGTCTGCGCGAGGCGCTTGGTGAGAGTGATCAATCTCGGGGAAAAGATGGATATAAAAGAGAGGACCTACCGACTGAGCGGCTGCCGACAATGGCGACCTTCCTTTGCTTGGGAGAAGGCATGGTTGGACAGCGTTTGGTCGCGATCGCACGCGCGAGTGGAACAGAAAACAGTTACGAGAAACTGCTGCTTGATTGTGGGCGTAAAAGCTATCGAGCCCAAAATGGAAAACGGGCGCACAGAGCCGAGACCTACAGATGCGCAGTACGGACGAAAGGGACGTCGATGATGATGAATGTACGATGATGAAGTGCCCGGAAGGTTAGGTGTACGTCGACTTAAGTGTAAGTGTCAGTGCAACAGCAACTTAACTGCCCGAAAGTGACGGACAGTTTGCTTCCATCCTTCCTAAAACCCCCACCGGATCTTCCAGTGCCCCTCCCC
>JABFFE010001844.1:0-14599 GCA_013623625.1 Fusarium setosum
GGTGGGCTTGGAGCGCTGGCTCAACGGCCTCGACTTGCAAGGACATGATGCAGCCGAGAAGCTAGAGAAGCGCCGCCAGAAGTTTGAGAAGAGGCGCCGACGGCAACGGGCGCTCGAAGGGAATGCTAGTATCGACGTTCAGGAGGGCTCTACAAGCCGGAGAGATACACTGCGCTATGGAGCCGACGAGAAGTCCCCAATCGAAGCCGTCATGGACGACTCGGATTCCTGGTCCTCTGATGACGATGAGCCACCCGAGGCGACTGGGCAGATCAAGGTGGCCATGTTCCGCGTCCTTGCTTCGGGCGAAATTAAGAAGGGCGAATACTCACCTCAATTCGACGCTCACGACGGTGACGAAGATGATCTGGGTTCGAACAAGGGCAACGGAAACCTCGACGCCGATGTCGAGCACACCACCAGCTTTGCGAAGCCGAAGACGCTCGACCCCAAGACGATCAGCACGCAGACGGTCACTGGCATCGATGGGCCAGATAAGCCTTATGCTGTCTTCACCTTCTTCTATCGGGGCGAGCGTGAGTATCTCCGAGCGTTGTGACATGTGAAATAGCTGACGTAAGTTGTAGGACAATTGCAAAAGATAGGCGTTTTGCAGTCATCCAAGAACTCCCAGACAACACCGGGCTCGGCTAAACGACGATCGGGCCAACTCGACTTTTCCAACCTGGGACCCCTGAAGACGGGCGGCACCGTGGGCTTTTCGGCTTTCCGCGACCAGGCCTCGGAGGCCTCGAGACGGCGCAAGGCGAGGAAGAAGAGCAACGGGAACATTGCTGATGATAGCGACGACGATGACGATGATGACGATGACGAGGTCCTGGGCAAGATGGACGACGTGGACGATAAGGACGTCAACGCAAAACTTGCTCCAGAAGACGCCAAATTCCAGGGCGAGCTTGCTGAGGGCGTGGATCGCATTCATGTAAGCATCTTATGGACTTATCTTGAAGCCTCCAGAACTAACAAGGCGGAAACAGCTTAAGCGGGCGCATTCAGCCGACCCAGACAGCAATGCTACGCCAGAGACGTCACAGACCCCTACTGCGGGCGGTGCATCTACTTCACAAGCATCCACAACAGGGGCATCTCCTCTCAACAGCTACCTAGCCAATGCCGCTGGCTTTGACACGCCCAGCGACTCAGCACTTCAAAGTCCGCTCAAGAAGTACCGACCCAGCGTGGACCATACGGCCGAGGGTCTGAACCTGACGGCAACCCAAAATCTAAGTGCTGCGTTGGACTCGGCTGTTTCTGGTCGTTCTGCGTCTGGAACACCTTCCGGAACACCTTCCCATGCTGAGGCGCCGAAACCAAAGGTCGAGGATGAAGAAGAGCTGTGAAGAGTTTATAGGGACTGCCTATTGGACTCCCCTTTAATTTGTACACAGCTTCCCTTGGACCAAGACCCTGGCCCCTAAATCAGGACAGAAAAAGAGAAAAAAAGAAGATGGGCTACAACTGGGTTGGCTGGCGTTGGGTGTGGACGTGAACGGACTATCACGTTAAGCAAAACTACGGACGGATTGACTGAGAGAAGGTTCTTGCCGACAGAATACTCTGGAACGCACCCGCATAGACAATGCTGGGTGAGTCGGCTTGGTCCAAGAGGGCGTTGGGGCACCTTCACCCTTTCGGAAGGACATGGCTCAGGTTGTAGAGAGGCTTCGAGTATACACTCTTGATATCGAGGCATTGGGGTTTAGAGGCTAGAGGATCATGCCAAGTGAGCTCTTTCAGCCAGCCAGAAGCCGTGGTAGCTTTTCATAAACCAGAACCATGTACATACGATCGATGGACGGATGGATGCGTGGTGCTTATTCACAAGCTGAACAGGATATCATTTACCTACCTACCTAGTTGACTATGAGCAACGTCAATAGACTTGTCATTGTGTGCGTGGACGCATTCGTCAACCTGCATGTACACGTTGCCTAAGAAAATGACAAGACACATGCATAGGCTCAAGTTGTACCTAAGCTATCTTATCCCTTAGTTAATGACTGGATAATATTTAGATAAAGTCCTCTGGAACAATGATAAAAGGCAATAAGGCTTGTCTTGGGATTTAGTATTTTATTTAATTTGACGTGATATTATTCATTAAGATGCTTCACTCTGTCTTATGTTTTCCTTTGATAGCGTAACAGTAATCTTGTGATTTCGTAATTGATGCATTGCGTATGGAATCTTGGCATTACTGGCCCTACCCAAGTTCTCTAGGCTTGCCTTGTTGAAGCCCTTGACCTGAAAGGGCAGGTCGATTCCACCCTGGTTGTAAAACCTAGGAGTAATTATCCGGCGCAAGAGTAAATTGTAGCGCTGTCTTACGACGCCGTAAGGATCATGTCAACTGCAGGACAAAGGCACCCCTGCTTCGTCATGGATCGTGACGAAACCGACGACGAGGATAGAGATGAGGGTGCAATGCAGTTGGTTCAGCTTGCATGGAATTGCCTGCGGGCATGGGTATATAAGAAACGTGAGCATCTGGTGAATTTCTCTGGGGGGCTGATTCAACTCTCAGGTTAGTTTACCAATTGAGTCTCTTTATACTGTATTTGCAACACTATATCATGGCACACAAACAAGAGACGGGATCCTCCAAAGGGGGGAATCCTTTGAATGAAGAATTTGCTAAATTTGTCAAGGAAGTGATGGACAAATGGAAAGTTCCTGGAGTTTCGCTTGCAGTTATCGACAACGACCAGATCTTCACGGCGGTATGTCTTAGTTCTTGTTATAAACCAGTCCTCACCAAGACGTTTTTTTTTTTTTTTTTTTTTTTTTTTCTAACTCGTCCAAAACAAGGCAAGCCCCCTTCGCCCACGCTCTCTGGAAGAGCCCCGAGGTCCTGGAGGCTGTTTCCAAGGTTGCCGGCATCGAGCTCATCCCCGTCGACGACTACGAGATGGGCCACACCAACCTCTTCTTCGGCGGCGGCGGCGTCGCCAAGGATAGCGACAATGTCGGCTTCTCGTGGCACTACGACAGCTACCCCTTTGTTTGTGTCACTATGCTCTCCGACTGCAGTGACATGAAGGGTGGTGAGACGGCCGTCAAGACTGGCTCGGGTGAAGTTTTGAAAGTCCGCGGTCCTACAATGGTATGTCCTCTCGGAACTGAGAAAACCTAAAGAATTCATAGGAATTAACATGATCCAGGGAACCGCCGTCATCCTCCAGGGCCGCTACGTCCAGCACGCCGCCCTCAAGGCCATCGGCAAGGAGCGCATCTCCTTCATCACGCCCTTCCGGCCCAAGTCCCCCTTTGTCAAGGACGAGATCGTCCTCACGGGCTCCCGCAACATCAGCGACCAGTCCCTGATGATGTACGGCTACAGCCAGTACCGCGCCGACGTCCTCGAGGCCCGCTTCAGGGACCACGCCGAGAAGCTGCGCGAGGCCGAGAAGGCGGGCGTCAAGTTTAACGTTGATGCCGTGAGGGAGTTTATTGAGGAGCAAAATGAGATGCTCGAGGCGACCCTCAGGGAGCTGATTCCTCTGCATGATGTTGTCGAGGTTTAGGGAGGAGGTTGGATTTTTAAGGGATGAACATTATGGATTTTTAAATGATAATCAAAAAGCGAGCCGTTTTAGCTAGATGCTGTTGTCAATAATATGATATTGAGTTGATAAGGGTAGATTTATTCGCGTCCCTTTTTTTTTTCTGTTGTTGGAGTGACGGACTTGCGGGTTTGAATGTGCAAATTATACTGATTCTTGTTTGCCAGGTAATGCCCATTTGAAAATATCTTTTTTGATAGAGTGTCTCGGTTCACAGGGGTAGTCAGCTGAGGAAGACTGGATAGTCTAATTTCTGTAAAAGAGTACCACCACGGGCATCATCTTGGATCCTGTTAAGTCGTCACATCCAAAGCCACATTGCCCCCGGTCACCAGTTGGCCAAAACCAACACTATGTGGTATACACTCTGGAGAGAGAAATTACCGTAGAGATCCTAGACGAAAGTGGGTTGTTCATAAGGCGGTGCAAATAAGAAAACCTATTTTGCTCGGGCGATGGTGATTTCAAGGGAGGAAGCCGCGAAGGTGCGTATCTGAGGGATAATTCCCGTTGCCGTCGTCTGCACACACACAAGGAGTAGATCGAAGGTGTATCTTGAATGATTCTGTTGAGTCGGAGAGGCTTAATTACCGTGGCCAAACTGACTTCAGCTGAAGACCAAGTGAACCAGATCTTGCTTGAATCCTAAACCCGAAAGTCTCTCGTTGGTCCAACATGAGTTATGGGTATCTTGAGCTATGTTTTTTTTTTTTTTTTTTTTAATCACTGAGATAGAATCCCTTGGCTGACATGACTATATCACGTCAAATCAATGCTTTAATCTTTATGCATGCGTTCTGCGCTACGGGCAAGATTCAACTTGCCATTGATAAGTTGAGAGTGCCGGATCAGTAGCTAGGTCGGTATCGACTGGTGAATACCCACAGGCATGTTCTTTTTTTTTTCTTATCTGTCTTTTTGCTCGACTAATATTAGGTTTACCTATTAATTGCTTGTCATAAGTGCTGCCTTTCTATGCGTTAAGCAATATTAGCAAGTCTGCTAGGCTTGCACCCAAACCAATAAAAAAAAAAAAAAACAAAGATGCCGTCATCAACACCAACAAAGTTCCCGTCTGCATTGACACCATGGTCGCAAAAAGAGCAAAAAAAATTCAATTGCTCTGCCGTCAGCAAGACTCGAACTTGCGTTTTCAGTGCTTCAACTTGACCACAAACTGATGTACTAACCCCTATACGATGACGGCTTTAGGGAGGCAATCGATAAGATAATGGTGCATTAATACCTCTTATATTCCCCAAGGCTGTGCTTCAACCATAATAAGCCCCCAATTTGGCTTGATCTATCAATGCCTCTTACACTTCAGAACGATCCAAGTAGTTCACTATGGTCTCCACCACAAGTACCTCTCTCTCTCCTTGATGACGGCTTCAATAATGCAGCCATGGAGTGACCCGACACCAGAGTCATTCTCCTCCCCAAACAAGGGCGGCATTAATTCTCCCAAATATGCAATAATAAATCAGAAGAGGTCACCAATTAGATAGAGAGAATAGTGAACGGCATATCCCCAGACCAGCCTTACAATTAAATCATCACTCTTGGAGCAAATCCTAAGATCCAAAGTGTTGGGCTGCTTGCTCGTGTTTACCCACGTCGCAAAGCGTCGCCCGCCAAGCGCCACGGACAAGCTCTCCATAACACACAAGAATGAAATCTTCCAAGCCCAAAGGCCGTCCGGATTTATCCATTGTTTCCCTCCTCATAAAACTTGTCATTGCTGCAAATTAGTGGCAGCATAACGTCCAGGCGATACCCCCTTCGCTCATAGGTCTAACCGTGCCATCGTGACCCTTACCCTCCAACAGATCGCCAAACGATGCACATCCCACAGCCTTCACAATTCCTCTCCATACATTCGCATGCACCATTCAATTTTACTACTCTTAGAAATGGTGTCTCAAGGCCCGTCAGGTCGACCTGGAACCAAGTCGTGCTAGCAGTGGCTCGCCGCCAAAGCACGAGCACGACTCCTAAGCTATGCTCATTGTACCATTTCCCTGATGCTATCATCGCGACTAAGATCCTCACTCTCACAGCACTCGCGCAAATTGACATACGCACTCTTCTGTTCGAGATGGAGATTGCCCCAGCTCGAGACTCAGGATCGCCTGCTCACCATGTCCACCCTCGCATCATCCTAATCCATCATCACACGTCTACCTTCTACCCGCTGGAGAGGCAATCCAAGTCTTCACTCGAGACAATAAGTCACTAGCTCTCTAGCACCAAGAGCACTGCTATCCCGCCAACCGGAAAAACTACGTCAACCCGTGACTCCTGGCCAAACCGAGTTCTCTCGGTGAGAATGGATAACAGACATACAAAAAATAGCGTAGGTAGATATCAAGGTCGACTAAAACCATAGGTGAAGAGTCGTAGATATCGCTAGGTCGGGTAGAAGCATGACGAAAGCCTCCTCCTCCTCCTCCGCTAGCCAAGAACGGGACCTCCGAGCTTGTTGAAATTGATCAGAAGGAGAATGGGGCGACGCCGTGTCTTCAAAAGCGTGGGGACTCTGTAACCCGCTCTATGCCAACAGGCTGAGGGCGTCTTCTTGCTGGAGAGGACACAGCTCCGGCTCGAAAAGCGCCATGGTCTTGGAGCCCCTGATGGAGTACCCTTGGGGGGTCGATCTGCGGTAGATCTGAGGACCTACCTCGAGACCATCCATTATTGTCATATAGACGAGGCAACAACACGACGCTCCCTCTGCCGATCATTATGGTCACCTTCACACCCGTCATCCATCAGCTTCGAATGTCAGCCATGGGTGGCAATCACAGACAACCTCAACAAGCAACGTCACGTCTCAATAGGACCATATCGCAAGCAATAATTTCTAGCTCGTACAGTATCAATGGATTACGTTATCCCCTACACCGGGTATATCAAGCAACACACCCAATTCCGAACACCGCCCACTCCGTTTCCGTAGAGTCCAGTCTTGGCTAAACCCATCCTTTCCACCTCCCTCAACCTTCCAGGTGTGGCCTGAACCGGGGCCCCGAGAGAGATAGATTGACAAAGGAAATGAGAAAGAGTAAGAGGAAGAAATTAGAAGAACGTCATTCTAGTGTCAAGGAGCTGTCTCCTATTTTTGCTGAACCCTGAAAAATCTTTGTTGCCGAAACGGTCGAGACCTGAGAAAGAGGGCCTCCCTCCCTGCGCCCATATCGTACAGAGAAGACAGCCCTGGAAAAAAAAAAAGCAGAAAACAGTTGTGAGAGGAAACGGCGCATCGAGGTATTAGAGCCGCTTTAGACAGATGGGTGAAAGGTTGAGGAAATCGTTCAAGATCCGAGAGGTCTTCGTGTATGGATCCGCCAGGCGCGATTACTCGTAAGCTTCATCGTCCTGGCGATCGAAAGTAGTGTTCAGTTGTCGATGTCAGTAAAGGCGATGCCTTGATTGTTTAGAAAAAGGACGGTTTCGTGAGGACACGGTATTCGACGTAGTCCTCACCGTCGATACTGATGATAGTGCCCTGAGATACAAGCTTTCCGGTGAAAGGGCCATTAGACTTGCGCTCATATTTGATGCCGCCATAGATCTTGGCTTCCTCTGAGCCGCCAGCCTTCATTCTCAGGGATTCCTGGGCCGCCCAGACCTTGTTCAGACGCTGCACATTTTCCGACTCATGGAACCGCGGTCGCCCATTGACAGCCACGGCAGGAATGGCTGCTGCTGCAGCGTTGGCCGCATCTGCGGCAGCGGCGACAGCACGCTCGCGGTTAGCGGCGTGGCGGTCGGCACGTCCTTGAGCAGCTTCAACGCGGGCGATCTCGCGGCGGGCAAGAGAAGAGGTACGCTCGAGAGCATCAGCCCCTTGGGTCCTGGAAATGGCCGGGCGAGGCTCCTGGCGAGGCTCCGGACGAGATTCAGGACGAGGCTCAACCTCAGCAGGCATCTGACGTGCGGCGCGGGCCTCGATTCTGGCAGCCTCAACACGGCGGCTTTGGCGAAGCTCATGACCTCCAAAGCCTACCCGTCCAGTTTGGTCAGAATCGTACTCGTCCGGCAGCCGAGGTAGCGCGGGGGCGATCGATAGTGGAGGAGCATTCTTGAAACTTGTTCCGGCAACTCTGGCTTGGGCTTCGTATACAGCCTTGGTCTCGTTTGCAGTTCGTTCCTCGGGTGTCTCTCCGTGATCGATCTGCCACTGACGAACACGGCAGTACTCCTTGATCTCAGTTCGGGCAAGATGTTGCAGGTGAGGTTCAAAGGCGACTTCTTCGTATGCTATCCAGAGAGCACCAGCTCCAGTAGGAAAGTTGCCATCAACAAAGCGTCCATCACGCGTCTCGCGTACCAGCTTGACACGGAACATGTCATTCTGACCCAGGATGCCATAGACTGCATGTCGGTCTTTGGGATCAGGCTCGTCAGATTTTTCCCAATGCCCAATAAGAATTCGTGTAGGACGTGTTCCAGGAAGAGGGTCGATGATATTGCGCAAAGGTTGGGGTCCACCAGGTGCTGGCTGGATCGGAGTGTGCTCGATAACCACGCCGTTGGTAGGGGCAGGGTTGATAGCAGCAAAACCACCACTAGTTCGTCGTCTCTTGGGGTCTCGGCTGGGCAGAAGGTGATCAGGGAGCTCTACGCCATAGGCAATCTGTGGCGGGTTGGTGGCGTTCTCGGCAGGAGGGTTCGCCTTGACACGCCGTCGAGCCTCCTGGACTGCAGCCTCATCGGCAGCGTTGCGTTCTTCTTCACTCTCCTCAATCCCTGCGCTCTCGGCCCGAATTCTCACGAACTCTTTGACTTGAAAGTGGTCGAGACCCACGAGATGCTTGGAAAAGACTACTCTCTCAAACGTGACCCAGCTACCACCAGGCCCGGGGGGGAGGGGATACTCGTCTGGTACAGGCTCCCCAGCCAAAGTGAGAGCCTGGATGCGTGTTCTAAGGCGTTCGCGAACATCAATGAATCCAATGACGGCATGCTTGAGTCTTTCCACGGGGGCGGGCGAGTCTCTCCAGTAACCAATAGTAACACCCTTGACACTGCCCAAGCTTGGCCGCGCGGGCTTGCCCTTGGCGATCACTGCAGGCGGTGTCTTCTCATTCGGTACAGATTTGGGCGGTTCGATCTTACTCTCGCTGAGATCATTGTAGATGGAGGTGCGCTTTCTCTTGGGGTAATGAGAGACCACGGGCTCATCGTCGACATCAGCCATGGTTTCGTCCTCGGGGTCGGAAGGTATCCGAAGAGGCGACGACTTTCGGGCACCGTTTGCACGCTCTCCCACAACGATCTCGTCCTCGAGCTCGTTAAATTCGACCCCTGAAGGAGAGTGAACGCTGCTAGTTGGATCGCTTAGCTCACTCTCAACTTCCCCCTCTCCAAACGAGGTCTTGCGACCGTTGACCTGCCTGTGTGTTGTCTGGTTAGCTTAGGTTCATAGAGCGTATCCGACAGCTGACAAGTACAGCAACTAGATTAACAGGGTAGAGCATGCAAACGGTACTGATCGCCCAAGACCGCTAGGTCACGTGTGAATAGGTGCGTAAGTAAGAAAACAAATCAGGTTGAGCCGGGCGAAGCAGGCAGAAGAGTTGAGTGACAGAGGGGGAGTTATGATGTGCTAGACCAGTGCCAATGCCAGTGCCATCAAGGGAAGCAGTGTTGCAGGGATGACGAGCCAGTGCGAAAAATAAGACTGGGTCACTAGGATGTGAAACAGAGAGAGAAAATGGGTAAAGGATCGGGGTACCTAAGGTCTTCGGGGGTGGGAAGAGAACCCATAGTTCAAGGGCAGAGGTAGAGACGCGTTGCACAACTGTCGGTAACTGGAGCCACGCCCAGGGTGCGCGAGTCAAGACGCAGTCGCTCGAGCCGGCAGAAGAGTTCACCTCTTTGGATTTAGGGTTCAAAGGGGAAGAGAGAAAAAAAAAGGATGAGTCGGAAGATGGAGGCGATGGAAGGGTAGAGTTTTGGAGGATGGCGCAGACGGAAAGGTGCAGAAACGAGATGAAAGTATGAGGAAAGAAGGTTTGAGTTGTGGAAATTCGCAAGAGGCAGGGGATAGAAGGGCGAAGAAGGAAGGGAAAGGAAGGGGAAAAAAAATGTTTGCTGCCAGTTGTCACAGATTGCCAGTCCTGACAGTGCTTCAGACCGTTGGGCAACTGTTGACCGACGACGGCTTGCGACCAAGATTTTATGCTGGTCGACAATGATTCACAGGCGGCAGCTCTTTGGGCGACGAGACAAGACCGAGTTGCATGGAACAAGAGACAGTCAGGCCAGGTGCGGTCAACAACTACTGGCGTCGACAAATCGGGACATGCCAACTAGGCCATGACCCTGGACCAGAGCCACGCCACTCACTCACACGCGCACTCACTCACTGGCTGGTTGAGGACGCGAAGAGATGACGGTAGGCCAAGGCGAAGCAGAGCAGATGCAACATGACTGACGGTCGCAACTGAGAAATGAAAACTGCAGAACAGAGGGGTTCGAACAATAGCAACGAAAAGAAAAGCCGCGACTCACTTTGGTGAAGCAACCTCTGAAGCCTTGATGGCAACAACTCCCGGCGACGTCCCGTTCGTGGTGCCAGTTGCGGGCGCGGGCGTAGGCGCAAGGGATGGGGCGCGATCGTGGGTGGTGACGGGGGCTGAATTAGATGCAGCTGGGAGTGGTGATCGGGGAGCCGAAGGGGTCGAAGCCAGACGGGGAGCCGAAGTCGAATCGACAGCTGAAGCAGGGTTCACAGACGCCTTGTTGTCGAGAGCCGGCGGACTTGTCGCAGAGGCGGGTGCGCGGGCAGAGTCGGGCGTGGGAGCAGGAGTTGGCGATGCTGGTTTAGCTGGGGCCGACTTGGGGGCAGCCGACGCAGACAGAGCTGGCGATATTGGCTCTGGTGGCGCAACCGGCGGCCTGGGCTTGTCGCCGTCGACGGTGTCCATGACGCGCGACGGAGCAGGCAGAGTAGGTAGGTAGTTAGGTAGGGAGGACGGGATAAGCGATGCCAGACGCGAAAGGAAAAAAAAATAACCTGAAGCGATGTGGAGATAGGAGCGTGTTGAAGCCGGATTCAACAGGCTGCGATGAGTCAATGGGGGAGGGAAGAGCTGAGTTAGGCGGCGCGTTTTGCAAAGTTGAGTTGAGGTTGAGGTTGTAGTTGCAGAAAGAAGAGAAAGAGAGAGGGACCCGCGTCGCCGGTCGCAAATCGACAGACAAGTTTGGCTGGCTAGGCCAGGTTGAGGCAAAGGTGGATGGATTGGATGTGGGATGGGATGGTGCTGGCTGCTGCAGGTGGGAAAAGCAGGAATGGAGAAGGAGGACCGACACCCTGGTTGGCCGAGGATCTGGATTTCTGGAATCTAGAGCCTGGACCTCCAGGGCTAAAAGCAATAAGCGCAGGCCCAGCTTGGCAAGATATGGGAAGGCAACCAACCCTGAGAAAGGTGCAAAAGAGGCTAAAGAGAGCTTTTTTTTTTTTTTGGTCCCTTGCTCTTTCTGTTCTCGGAGGGCGGCCTAGCAAAAAGCCCGAATTACGAGGCCGCCAAGGAAGGGCAAGAAGCTGATTGATTGGTGTTGAGAAGTTTGAGTTGGGAGGCACGTGTGTGGTGTGGGTTGTTTTGGGTAGATGATAGCCCACTGTAGGTAGGTAGTTGAAGGGGAGAAGAAGAAGAAGAAAAATGGGAGGAACAAGAGAATAGGCAGAATGGAAAGGGATAAAGGGTTGAGAAGGGGAGGATACCGATAGTTGGCGCAGAAAGGCAAATGGCGAGTGGGGTCAGAGAATGCTAATAAGAGGCAAGGTCAGAGAATTGGACCAGGGAAGAGAGGAAATTGTGTGGAGGTGGAAGTTTGCCTTAGGTTGCGAGCGAAAGTGAAGAAAAAAAAAAGTGGAAGTGGGCAGCGCAGCAAGCAGATGACAGGATGCTGGGCATGAAAATGGGGGCAGTACGAGTTACTGTCTGTAGCTAGAGGTGAAAGCCTACCTACCTACCTACTACGGCGACTAAAAGGTACTGTACTGTGCAGGGCCTGCCGAGTAACTTTGTTGTTTGTGTGGCCAGCTAGCACAGGGGGGAATGGGCAGAATCAGGCAACGTGAATGGCGGAAGACCAGACCGTGTTTTAGTTTCCAAGGGAGAGAGGCAATCAATCAGTTGACTCGAGCAAAGAGATTAGCTATCGAGTTTTTTTTTTTTTTATCTCTGGTCATCATCATCTTCCTCTACGTACCTCTCTCTCTCTCTCTCTCAACTCTCGTCTACCAAAATTGGACACTGCCTTACTCTCATTGTTAGAGAGAATCACAACAATCAACCTGGACGATGCTCATTGGCGTATGCAACATGCCAACCTTGATTGTTCGAGTTTTTTTTTTTAATGCGCCCTCGGGCTACTAAGTATGGTAAGGGTAACGAGCCAAAGTGCCGCGTTTTTTTTTTATTCATCATTACGCCCTCATTACTTCCGAGGAAAAAAACATGCGCACCTCAGTCATCACCTCATGTACGGGATAACAACAAGGCATCCATTCATGGTGCGGGAAAAAAGGTATACATACAGTTTGCGCACACAGTACCTACAGTTTCGCACCTCGGCACCGCCCTTGTCAATTTATAAAGCCTTTTTACTTGTCCCTTTTGTCGAAGCATTCTATTTCTTCAAAGAGTTCTTTTTTTTTTTTTCGCTCTCACCTCCTTTTTTTTCTTCTCTTGTGGTTCATTGTGTGTTTCTTATGCTCGACCTTGTCCTTCTTGTATTGGCAAAAAGCCGGAGATGAAACATAGACGCATTCAACCAACTCATGCAGGGTGTTAGGTTCACCCCCAGGAGCATCACTCGAGGGTACTCCACCGACTCACGGTTCTCGTTTCCCTCTCAGACACTTCCCATTCAGATAAGGCAAGGTCTTTGTCGAATGGTACTCGACGGGACTCGATGGGTCGATACAACTCTAAATGAGTAATCCTTGATTGTCCTCGAACTCTGTCCATTGTCTTTTTTTATTTCCAACCAAAATGCCCCTTTTCCATCGTCAATTCAATTTTTTTTAACCTCGTGTTTCCGTCGCGCATCACTCACTACTGCAAAGACAGCTTGTCAACTAAGAAAAAAAACTGGCGCCCAAGACCTAAGACTGCTGGACACCGCCATCTCTAAGAGCGATAAAAATAACAACTCCCAAAAAAAATCGAACCAGGGTCCGTCAGTGCGAAACCAGTGATACAACGAGCTCGCCTCTCTACCACTAATCGTATCGTTCGACTGGGAATCGCCGTCTTTTTAGATGATCGACCACCAAACACGGGTCACTCACCCCCCCTAGCCAAAAAGCCCGTAAACTCATTACGAATTACGTGCGTGCGCCAAGCTCAGAGCGAACAATGATGACACGACTTTGTGGGATTCGATAGTCCCCTTTTCGGTTGATGCAGTCTCCGCATCTCTCATCAACGAGTTCTACCACCATTTTCTTTTTTCAGCTGAGCCACCTCGGGGCTGTAATAGTCATGCACGCAAAAAGGTCAGGCACTTGTCATGCTCATGTTGCGCTTTTGGGTTGTGCTGGTGCGACCCGAGAAAAAGCATGCGTACTGTAGCAGGTATGTACGTACACTTAGGTAGTGCCCCCCTCGGCAATGTCGGCCAGGAAGGGGAATGAAATGGCCCATCCTTCTCCTGTTAGAGAAACAGTAGACTGGCTACTAGCCCAACGATCGAGACATTGTGCTGATGAAAGGAAAAAAAATAATAATAGTGGCAGTACGTTATGATTATGATGACATGCCCAACGCTCTTCCTTGACGCCAATGAGATAGCGACGCCGTGATCCAATTCCCAAACCCCCAACGTGGCCAATGAGCAAGTGTCAAATTGGCGTGGCCAGAATCTGCAATCTCGCAACTTGCTGCACCCAAGGTCCAAAACCATCCCGCCCGCCCTTGGACGCACACCCCCATGCTTTCTTTTTTGGAGAGAGAGAGAGACACACACACGCCCTCGGTGACCCTTCCGGTGCTTGTCGCGAGCAAGAGATTCCTTTTCACTTCAAAGTGCTTTGCTTTACTATTCATCCTCTTGGTTAATTACCTTCATCCTACGCATCCACGCTCAAAAGATAATGAAACAGACAAGTCATCTATCTTTGGCGGCCGCGTTGGAGGCTAATCCTTGACCAATGCCAGCCTGTCCCCCCCTTGTCACGACTTTTCCGACAACTCAAAAAAAAAAAAAAAGATAACACATGTATCAAGATCATTGCACCGCGAAACTGCCGAACGTAGGATACAGATGTCTTCAGTTCCTACAGTTGAAAAGACCGCAGAAACAAAAGCCAAGCATTCTCTCGCATGATGGAAACTCTGTTGGACATACAGAAAGTGACAGGGGGGGTTTGCAACACACAACAATTGAAGGAATGGCTCCACGTTGGTTATAATTGCACCGCCCGGCCGGCAAATGATTAACCCATCCATGTCACGCCCAAAACCAACTCCCATCTCGTCAGCGCGAGCGCTCCATGCGGAATAAAACAGGAAGCATTGGTGAGAGAAGTTGGACGATGATACATATGTAATGCTGCAAGTGCTTACGAGACAAACGCTTGTCAGACTCGCATCCAACAACAGCCCGGGGGTTGTTGGTCAATAACACATGTTTGTTAATCATCATCAAAAGACGCGTGCAAAAACTCGGAAAACTACGGGATAATGGGGGGAAAAAAGCCCAGTTTCTATCAACAAAGATTGGCCCCAAGTTCAGAGGTAACGCCTCCTCTCATGACTCGAGTTCCCTCTCCTCATAATCAGATGTCAAGTTTGCGACTTTTGACTGGGCGGGTCTCCTTCTTTTCCCAAATATCGACCCATTTTTTTCTTCCCTCGCACCCACCCCTCTCTCTCTCTCAACAGCCCCTGCAAGCATCTGTTACTAATTTTCGCTTTAGAGGTTTTCAATAGTTCACCAAACGTGGAAGCCATAACAAGCCCCCCGTCACAATCCGGTGTTGTAAACTCCCCCCCCCC
>JABFFE010001851.1:0-31436 GCA_013623625.1 Fusarium setosum
TTGTTATGGTGAAGGCAAGCTGCCGGCAGCCGCGCACTTCAGATAGAATCTACTGTACGTTAAGCTTGATGCCAGTTGGGTAGCAGCCATGGCTTTGAGGCCATCTACACCCAGACTTGCTCGTCCCCTTGCTCCGGTCTTGGCTAAATGAAGCTCAACACCGCTTGATGTCGCGAGATAGGTCGGCCCGAATATACCCTTGATAGAAATGGACGCGGATGAAACTTGGAAGAATTTTGACTGTTTCACAATGGGTTAAAGTAGCCTATTTACATTTGTAACATCCAAAGTACCTCTCTTTGGGGAACTATAACTATCATGCGCTTAATAAACTAAATCCTTCCTAACTTGACGCCATTAACAATAATGCGATCAGATCATGAAAAGGCCCGTAATCAAAGCAAATACGCCGGTATAGCCGATTGATAGCGTGCTCGCCGCATCATGACTAGCTTTGGGGGCGCCGCTTCCGGATGTTGAGCTGGCTGCAGACTCGCTCGAAGTGTCACTGGGAGCCTTGCTGTTGGCCGTGCTCTTGGGTTCGTTGGATGCCTCGATAACGGAGTCAAGGCTGGAATGCGTTAGTGCTCAACCTCCAGAACAGGAGACAAGGATCAACTTACATGTGAATCAAGCCATTGTTGGTGAGTACATTGGGCTTGATTACCTTGGCATTGTTGAAAAAGATGTCATTGTCTTTGATATGAACACGGACCGTGGTGTCGTTCAAAGTACCTAGGATCATTCCATCCGTAAGGTGGTCGGTATATGTGACTTGTGTCAAAGTGTGACCGCTTCATAAGGTCAGTTAATACGAGAAACGATATAGGGGGCTAGATCAGTAACGTACAGCAGGGCTTGCTTAAGATCACCTGGGGCCATGTTAACCTGAGGGTCTCCGGCGTTCTTGAAGCCTTGAGTCGAGGGCGCAAGGCAGGTAACGTTGGGGGAGTGGTCGAGAGTAGGCCACAATTGGGTCTTGTTGAGCGCAGTATCGAGAGCAGATAGTCTGGTGTCCTTGATCGAACGAACGGTCGTGGAGCAGTTCCTAGGGGGCTGAAGAACGCTAAAAACGAGACATGTGAGCATTAACTGTCCATTCGGCATCAGGGGACAGTTCAAGCGGAGGCCTACCTGTCGACCACCTGGAATCTATTGGCCTTGTTGGGTCCCCATTTTCCATCAATGGCCGTCATGGTGACATCTTGAGCTACGCCAGCTCGCAAATTCACCGAAGGTCCATTGAACTCGCCCGCTCTCTTGACTTTCTTGCTACTCCCCACACCAGACTCGGAGGCAAACACCACCTGGCCGCCAGCATCCTTTCCAAATTGGCTCGTCAGGTCAGCTCCAGCAGATCGGTTGTTGAATTCCTGGTTTCGAAGCAAGGTCGGGATTGTCATTCCTTGAGGGTCGTCAAAATCGGCAGACGTGAGGGCGGCGACCATGATGTGGTATGAGAAGAATGTTTGCATATCTGTATCGTCGAGATCGCTTAGGTCTGAGGCTCCCGCGGAGTTGAGGTATTCCTTGATGGCATCGTTTGTAGGAACCAGGACTGTAATGTCGGTCGATTTTTCGGACAGCGACTTCTTCAGTCCATCAGGCGCGGTAGTCAACAAGGATCGAAAGAGGGAGAGGGAGGGGAAATCCGAGATTGCATCGGCCAGCTCGTCGGGAAGATTCTGAGCACTGACAAGGGCGCAAAAGGCAAGACTCGCCGCTGTGTGGTAGACTGAGACGCGCATCGTGACTGAGGTTGGTGGTTGCGACAAAGGCCGAAGAAGACACAACAACCCCAGATTCTAGAAATCGGAGATCGTCGGTCGTTTTATGCAGAGACACGTCCCAAAGCCACAGAGGCAACCAGCAAACCTATTGGCCCTGGCACAGTCCCGTCCTGGGACGGACGAGAGCTCCCTTTCCCAAGGGCAAATAGGACTGGGTTGAACAGCCACATTTGAAACGGCCAGCGGGGACAATGAAATGATTGCAACGGAAGAGCATGAAACGAATGCCTTCACGTCAGCCAAAATTGGACTTTGGGAAGCGTGGCGCCCAGCTGAAAATTAGCAGACAGGACATCAGCCACTAAGAAAAGGGTGTTTTGACGACAATCCCTTGCAGTGGCACCTAAATTCTCACCCGCATCCGCCAACTCTAGTGCTGCCCAAGCCCGCATGGCGCCGGAAGTTGGGCTTCCCTGGGGCTGAGCAGGGCTGAGCCAGGGAGAGGGCTGGCACTGGAGGCGGCCGCTATGCAGGGATGACCTTTGCCAAGCTGGGGGCGGCCGACGCAGACGTTGGAGGATCAAGAGGAATACCCCGGTTAGCTCCCATCGGGACGGGAGATTGACAGGGCATTTCGGGAGCAACGGCGGAGTTTGAGGCATAGGGCAACATAGCATTGTTCCAGCTTTCAGATTGATGGATTTTGCAATGCTCTGAAAGGAGACTTGTGGCTTTTGAGATTAGCTCTATACCATGGAGGATAGGGGAATAAATGACAAGTTGCTCGCCGCTACCTGCTGTCAGTGCAATCCCCGTTGCCTCCCACGTCTGGTACAAGGCGACTCCAACAAGACTTGGACGTTGGCTACATCGTCCAAGACATGTCGAATTTGAGACTACAAATCTGACCGATTGCTGTGTTTATATCGAGCCATGTACATGCATCATCTGCCGAAGACCGTAATGGATCGGAACTCGGCTCCTCAGGCTTGCCCACCTTTGGGGGCAGTAAGATTCTCCTCACAGCTATCTGCCCTAAAATAACCCCTAATCCAACATGTCGATGCTATCAAAACTAACACCGCCACTCAGGTACTTGGATCCAGTGCTACCCGTGACGACACTGATCGTCATGACCTGCCACTCGCTCGTGCTCTTCTTAAAGGCACTGCTCGGAACCGTAAACTCTAGCTTGACATTTTTGCCACGATATGTGCCAGTAGTCAAGCTTCTGGTGCTTGCCTGCTTCGTCGCGCTGGGTGTTCGCGCCGACCAGTCGTTGACCTTGATGGTGGGCCGTCCATTGATATAAGCCTGCGTGATTCCAAGGCGGATCTTGTGATCCTTTGCCAGCTGTGCCTCCGTAAGGCGAAAGTACACAATGTGATTGTTGTTGATGTCCTGCCACATATATCCGGGGAACGCGTTCACCTTACTGGTGCCAACGATGAAGTTACTAGCGTCCCACTTGGCAAGACGCTTGTCTGAGGGATGCATGTACGTGGGCTTCATAACCTTGTCCTCAAAGTTCAAGAAGCCTCGCGGTGTGCCGTCCCATTCTCCAATGCGCCAGATGGCGTTGTCGTCGGCAGGATCAGTCGCTTTGACGGTGTTAACAGCTGTGCCGGCTCCCTTGTTGATTGTGACTGTGCCCGTGTAGACCTCCAATTCCTCCTTGTACACAGTCATGGTATAAGTGCCTGGGATAACCTTCTTGATCGACCATGCACCGTTGGTTGATGACGCAACACCCCAATACTGGGCCTCGGCGTTAGACAGGCCGACCGTGTAAGTGTATCCCTGCTTCATGTTGGAGATGCCGACGCCGGAAGCATAACCACGGTCACCCCACTTTGTCCATCCGTCGAGCTACAGCAATCAAGGGTTAGCGGCCATGCCTAAGAAGGAGCTGTGTCTGAAAAGTATTAAACTCACGCCTAGGCCATCGATCCAAGTCCAGTCTGCCTTGCTAGCAAAGAGGTTTGAGTTAGGGGCGGCCCCGTCAGTAAAAGCCAATACGCTCGGTCCCTGAAGACCAAATCTCATGGGATCCGTGCTTCCCATATTGTAATAGTAGATATCGTACAGATCCTCACCAGTACTATCGGCTCGCGTAAGGAGGGATCGGAAGAATGGGCCGCCGGATGCCTTCTCATGGTTGGAGCGGATCATGTACAGACCAACTTTGCCATTGGTTCGACCGACGTAGTCATCTAATACGAGTTTAGTTTCGTGTGATTTGAAGACAAAATTCAGGACTTACAGTCCATAGTCCGCCCATAAGTTGAGCCCTGGTAGTGCTTGCTCTTGGTGATGCCATCGGCATTGATGCTAACATCGGAAGCCTCGATGTAGTTGCTGCCGGGGTCGTAGTAGTCTGAATCTTGTCAGCACTTTCAACAATATATCTCGTATGTTGAATCCTTACCCGGGTCGGTCGAGGAATGACTAAAGATTCCTGGCTTGATACGCACGATATATCGCATAGCCGAGACGCTGGTATCGGCCTTATTCGTAAAGAGGTAGACATTATTGTTCTTGTACCGCATCACGATGTAATGTTTGAGGGTTCCGTGCTGGACCGAGACCTTGATGACATTGCTTCCGACCGAGGCGATGGAGACGGTGCTGGCTCCAAGACCAGATTCGACATGGCTGGCGAGCTGTTAGCAAGTCGCGGGACCACTTTGCCAAGCCAGAGGTTTTCCAATCTTACGAATTCTTACCACCCCAGCCGTTAAACTCTTGGCCCTTGTACTTCAGTGAGGTGATATCACCAGTCGACTTGCTGACGCTGATGACTAGGTCGGCTCCGGAGTCAATCACATAGTTGCCACTTTGGTCCTTCCAACCCCAGGCCGCGGCCACAGCAAGAGGCCAGAGCAATAAGCCGAGAAGAGCCGTAAGAAGCACCATTGTTTCTTGTCGGGATATGCCCTTACGAGAATCCCGTCTCTTCGCCCGTAAGTTGCTAAACTCGGAGGACTGTCCATCTTATATAAACTTCAGCACAGACACATTCTTTTATCGTGATTGTAAAATAACTTTACTCGTCGAATTATCTCAACTTCGTATTGCCCGGTGGTGAACGTTTTTTCCGTCTCTCGTGGGGCGGCCTTGCCCCGTTCTGGTAGCTGAGCCCGTTTCCACCGTTATGAGCATTGACTGGGACCGTTTTTCAGGGTATCAAAGCCGATGTGGGCTGGCACGAGCTGGCATCACATCGGCCTATCAATGGTGGAATATTGCAAAAGCGGATCTTGCGCATTGGCATCGGACCGGGGCGCCAAAGAACCTTGATTACCTTGTAAGCTAATGTCCTGGCGAAATGCAACCTCGGAGATATCGAACCCCTTTCCTGTGCGGGAGGTAGGTATGCGACCTAACTGCACCATGGCCCCTATTCACAGTTGTCTATGGATGGACTGATGATAGCATAGCGTTCAGCGTGGCCTCTTTTCAAAATGATTTTGTAGAAATTGAAATTCATTTCTTGTTGTTACCTTTTATCATTAATATCCAGCTCCTTCACGCGTGTGTCAATTTGACACAAGACTGAACTCATACAGTACTGATTGTGGCCAACGGACGACTGGAACCGCTACTACCCTCTTTCAGTAACCCCCATAGTGGAAAGGATGGGAAATATCGTGACAAGAACGGCTTGATGCAGGGCAGACAAGCGCAGATAAGTCCTGCCCAAGACTCAATAATACTATGGTCCTATTAGCATTCCTTGTCAACTAACCTCGACTTTGGACGTTATACCTCCATTTAAGAGCATTTCCTAACCCATGAATCGGGTCGTTGCTGTCGCTAAGCTGTGTTGTTGCAACCATTCGAAATATGCTGACGAAAAACACGCTGTAGGTGGTCAGATCTGGTACGGTGGATGAGGAAATTCCGCACTCACAAGCCTCCTGTCATTAGGATGAGAGCAATTCCAATTTTGCGGCCCAGTTGCACTTTCATAGGATGCAGCAGCCAAAAAGGGAGAAGTAAAATAACCACATCGGTTGCAACGTTCAGCACAGCGCTGGCAATCTGGAGGTTAAGCGTCTGGTGGCAGTCTTGTCTCGATGTTGTTGAACACTGCCAAGCCAATGTTCCGATGATGTTGGCCAAGCAGTTGACAATGACGATAAGCAGAACTACATAGTTGCACGCCTTGAAGTAAATATCCACGGTAAAACGCAGATAAAACGCCAAGACTGAAGCTTTGATAAAGAGTGTTGTCACGTTGTATAGCGGAAGGCTTGTCCACTTGTTGACCTAAGTTTAGAAACCAATCTCAGTTTAGCAAGCATGCGGGATTCTGGAAATTTTCATACGTTAATAACTAATTCGATCTCTGTAAATGTCAGGTTCATAAGGTGATCCCCTGCACCAAGACGTGCGTCTATATATATCGCATTAGCGTTGGGAGATCGAGGGCTGGTTGGTCTTGCAACCTACTGATACACCCGTTAATAGACTGTAATGTCGCAAATATCTGTTCAAGTCCGTTAGAGACATGTCTTGCGTCGTTTTAATCAAACTAACTGTAGCAATGGCAGCCAGAGCTGCAAGTTATTAACGCGAGTAGAGCCGGAATCTGATGTTTACCTACTGTCGTCGGGATGCCATTTGCGAACAATCGTCTTGCTCGTCCACAACCGTAGAACGACGATGGGTATCGAGAAGATGGCCAGAAGAAGAGCAGTATAGAATACTTCGAGGCTTTCGCCTTTAACGTGGGAGAAGAACCCCTCACTCTCCCCAATGAAGGGGACGATAGGGGGTCCGGTTTCGTTGCTCATCTCGGAGTGCGCGTCACGACATGATTATCGCGTTGTACGGGTCTTGATGGAGAGTGCGCGAGACTGAATATCCGGTTCGAGTTCGAAGGCTGCATGTACAATGCGGCCGTTGTCCCGGGCCTTGGTGGGGGCTCGGCGCTGTCGTGGATGGACCTTGGAAACGGTAACAAAACTGAGGTGCGAGAGAAGGGAGTTTATTAAGACGGGAGGGTACTTACTAAGGACTGAAATGGAAATAAATAAATAAAACGGAAACCCACGTGTCTGAGAACCTGCGCCTGTCGAGCTGTGATTCGTTTGACCTGGCACAAGGTTCAAAGTATTACCAAAGACGAGCCAGTGCATGGCAGATCTGAACCTGTAGTAGCCACCACTAGCCAGATACCATATAAATAAAAGCCCGATGTCCACTTCTTGCCAAGACTGGAATGTTGGTGGCGTCACGATTCTAGGAACATCCGTGCCACGGATTCGGGTTCTGGTTGATGGGCTGTCTGACTAGAGATCAACTCAAGGAGGCCACACAAAATAGCTAAACATCGGAGATGCCAGGATGCCAGATAATGAAAGAGATATGTAAGAATAACAGGTCCTCATCCCCGTCCCTGTTCACCACCGAAAACAGCAGGGTTAGCAAGTGTAGTGAAACACCTCTGGAATGTATTGAGATAATTAATGTCCACAACGGGCGCAAAGCAAGCCGTGGCCAAAAGCTAAAGGAGGCTGGCGGAATTATGGCTCAAGTTGGGCCATTTTATTGGGCAAATATGTTCTGATCTTCAAGTAGTCAGTTCAAGCCGCCTGACTCATCAATTCTTCATTAGAAGGAAAATGAAGTTGCACGTGATGTTAAAAAGCCATATTAAAACGTTTGTGAAGCTTAATAGAGGCTTTATTGGAGGCGAAAGTTGCCCAAACCAGATAGATCCTGATATAGATAGAGGCCCAAGTGAACGCCTCCAAATACAGAGATGACCTGTTGACAAGAGACGACTCTCATATCGGGTCTACGATATGCTAGGGGTTGGCGTTTGCCACTTATCCAGAGTACCCGCTGCTAGACTAATCCCTTCCAAGACCTTGAGCGGCAGCCTCGTTCTGAATCTGCGCCTCCGTTCTATATGCCTTGAACTTCCTAGCAGGAATACCCTTTGCAAACATCTCATCGAGCTCCTGATATGATCGTCCTGCGGTTTCGGGCTGGAAATACCAAAGGTACACCAAACAAAAGAGACACAGGCCTCCAAAGATAAAAGCTACCTTGGCACCGAGATTGCCTTGGTCAGGATTAAACATGAACGGGATGACAAACTGCCACATGACGTTAATGGAGTTTTGTACCGCGTAGCCGATGGCGATAGTCTTGACTCGCAGCCGGGACGTCGAGACTTCGCAGAGAAGGGAGAATGCCGAAGAGCCGATGGAAACGTTGTACCACCAACTATAGATGAGGATGAAAGCGACCGTTCCGGTAATCTCAGGCTTGGAGGTACCCAGTCCCAACCCACCAGTGATGAGGAGGAAGATGGTAAGGATAACCAGGCCCCAGAAGGTGAGGTCACGTCTTCCCACTCTGTCGACCATGGCAGCCGCCATTAAGTTGCCAACAATAGACAGCACAGGCTGAGCGATCTGGATCTTGTAGCTCATGTCGGTCGAGTAGCCCGCCAGTTGGAGGTAGTAGGTGAAGTATCCGGCGACGAAAGCGATACCCGAGAGGGCTTGGATGCACAAGGGCATGATGCTGATAATAGTTCGGCGCAAGTTGGACTTTCGTAGACACTCCATGTAAGTGACGCCCTCGGTTTCCTTTCGCACTTGTTCCAAGGTGAGCTCGATAAGAGCGAGCTTCTTGCGGGCGACCTCTCCTTCATGACCGAGCTTTCGAAGGCTCTTGAGGGCTTGCTCCTGTTTGCCCTTTGAGACGAGCCACCATGGCGACCTGAGCGTATAATTAGCCGTGCGACTCAAGATAGTGGATGGTTGTTTCAGGGACTTACTCTGGCATGAACGGGAACAGAAGGGAAGACACGCCGGCGAAACCAAACTGGCAGCAAAACACTGTGCGATATGCCCAGCGAGTTTGGACGTCACCGGTATAGTTGATGACAATGAAAGCAACCAAGGGGCCAATGCCGTACGCCACACCGACGCAGCAGGTGAAAACTCCTCGGAGAGCCAATGGAGTAATCTGATGACGAGTTAGACGGCTCGACCAAGTATTGAGAGACCAGTCGTTACCATACCTCTCCGATGTAGCTAATCATAGTCGTGGCGACGGCACCGACCATGAATCCGTTGAGCAACTTGCCGATGAAAAAGACCAGGTTCGTTGTAGCAATGAATTCGACGGACACGGCAACGAAGGAGATGACGAGGGCTCCAGCAAGGACGTTCTTTCGGCCGATCCAGTCTGCCAATTCGGCAGAAATGAGCGAGGAGATGACGGCCCTAAATTAATGTCAACAATTGGAACATGGAAGAGAGTACTGTAAATGCATACGTAGCTACTGGTGCACCGCTGAAAGCCGACTGCCACTCGGCCGGAATAACGTAGCCGTCGCCATATTTGAAACCAAAGTCTTTGCGGAATTGGGGGATGCCGACAACGCTACCCGCAGCCTGAAGATCGAAACTGATGAGGATGATACACCAACAGGCGTAGATGCACCAGGCAGAAGCCCATGGGTATTTGACGAAAGATTTCCAGATGCCAGTCTCGTGGTCTTCCTGGTCAGAAAGATGGGCTAGCTGGGCATCTTGGGCGACTTCGACTTGCTGGGCCTCGACTTTCTCTTCAGCAACAGATCTTTCTCTGTTCTCCGCCATGATGAGGATTCGGGCAATGGTGTAATGAGGAGAATCTGTGAGAGCGAGGTGATCGGCAATGGAGTTTGAAGCCAATGCGGGAGCTCAGATTTATATCAACCCCAGCTTTGAGCCATGACTCGATCCTTTGCCTCCGCATTACTCGGTACCGGTCAAATCTAGCACTCCTTAACGCCCAGAAGCTACCCCACAAATCAGACTATTGCAATCTGGGGACCCCAGATTCAGCTTGTGATCGTCGTGTGACTCGCTCAAGCGCGGAGTAAGTCTGGGAAAACCAAGGTTTCCCATGCCCCGGGTGCTTAATATTGCCTAAACGAGATGGCTGTCCCATGGCTCATCGTGCCGCTGCGGAGTCGTTGCGGGGTTTTGCCTCACCGATGGCCTCGGCGAACTTGTTAGTGAAGCGGAGATGCCATCTTTGAAGCCGTGATACCGATGGTGGAGAGCTCGTACCATCCCTTTGGGATCGATCATGGCCACCCATTGGGTATTATGTTAGATCAGATCACGGTGTCTGGAAAACCTCCCAAGTCTAGATCACTCACGCTCGGCACACGGGCGCCTAAAACTGCTGAGATAGGTGACATGGAGATTATTCAGTTCGCACTAGTCCAAGAAGGTCAAAGGGCCGAACAGACGACGGAAGCAAAACTCGGCATCTCTGACAGGGGTAGGAGGGGCCTGGGTAGGTGCTGAAAATCAAGCTTTTTGGTTCAATTTGTACTTCATGCATTAGTAGTTAGAGAACGTGCTTGGCGGTATTCATCTTAAGGCACTCTAACTGAATTTGAAAACTTGTGAGTACTCCAGCACATCCAGACAACCAGGCTTCGCCAACAGTCTGAGCTAGCAGTCTACCAGGTTTGCAGGACCCCATGATTCCGAGCAGGAACGGAATAAAGTCGTAGAACTCTGAGGATACCAGCAACCCAACAACCAACCTGTATGATCCTGTCAGGATAACACCGACTCCCTCCTAGCTTTGACAAAGGTCAGCTGCTCCAAGCCTGTCTTACAAAGGCAACATAGGCCAATTCTCTCTTATCCAGCCATGGTCAACACGGAATTGATAGCAAACCACCCGAATGATAGGAGTATTGTCCTTGGCACCTTGGGCTAAGCCGCTAAGGCCATGGTGGCCCGAGATGAATATAGTTTCAAAGTCAAATTGAGCTTGCCTTGAACTGGAAAGATTAAGCGCTCTTAGCTGTTTAATTAATTTCAGGATTCTAGACTCCAAGCTCGAACATGTCTTTCAATACCAACATTCACTAAGCGAAACAAAAGCCATAGTAATGAAATATCAAGCACACCTTCCACTCTCCCACCAGGATATCATCTACCGGACTGGTACAGGTCGCAACACCGATTGCCTAATTGGTCCTTGGAGACGATGGCGGTAAATCCTAAACTGACTTGATGCAAGATCTCGTAGAATGCTTGAGCTTGGGCCCTGAGAGCGGTCCCTACTGTCAGGAGGAGGAGTGGGCGTACCCGGGGGCAGGTGGCCGGCTCGAAAGTCCGCCATGTTTCTCCCGTACCTCTGGCGAAGTGCTTGTGAATCCATAGCCGGGGCACCTGAAGCGGGCTGGGCCGGAAAGCAATTTGCTATACAGTAAATGTTAGTCAGAACAGCGTGTAAATGTATCATCGGTAAACGCTACTTACCGTCAAATCTCAGGTCGACGAACCGCCTGATGTAATCCTGGCTGATCCGCACCCAACGAGTAGTTTCTTGTCTGTTATTATCGAGGTAGGTATAGCTCAGCACTGGGACACCTGCTTGCAGCGGCCCAAGAGAATCGCGAAAGTCCTCATAGAAGTCCACGATGCCACCTAGCAAGTGGCCTTCCCAATAGCGGCCAGATTCTCCTGTCGCGTCGTCTCCGAAGCCTACATAAGTTACGGCAGGCGGAGTATCGGGGAATGGGGTTCCGGTAAGAAATCCAGTGAGGAAGTGGACTATCTCGTGAGCTATCGAGATGCCAAGTTGAAAGATGTATGTCTCCCAATTGAGCATACAGTTCTTGTACCCTTCTTCAGATGTTGTTTTGTGCGTCAAAGCTTCATGGCCCACAGCGACCATGTTGTCGACAAGCTAGAACACCCAGAGTCAGCAGGCAACAGATTGCGGCTTCGAAGACGAAATAGCTATACCATTTTGTTGATCTGAAGTATCCCAGCGGCCTTGGCATTGTACCGTCGAATGTCCCGACCCCATTCCCACTTCCTCATTCTTGCTTCGCCCCAAACGGTATTAGTAAGGTAGACATTAGGGAAGTCTGACCTCATCTCTTGAAGGAATTGATCAACCCAATACCGCAGCCGCTCCGGGCGGTCATTGTAGACATGTGGATCTCGACCATCAAATCGATTCTCGAGGATCTTGGTGGCGGTTCTGAGAAGCCAGGATTTTCCAGCCGGAGATTCCAGAAGCGCCAACGCGACGTGAATTCCGGCGGCGATGGCTTCAAACCTTTTGTCATCTGGGGTTACCTGCGAGTAGCGCGTCGAAGGCCGCCGCCCTCTCTGCACAGTCATGACGCCGGTTGGATCTTTGAAGATCGTCAGGTTTCCGATCTCGGCGCCGGGGGTTTGCGGGCTGGACATGATGGCGAATATTCCAAAAAAAATAAAAATAAAAACCTATCGGTATTGTCAGAACGCAATGAACCCAAAAGTATGGCGGCTTGAGATGACAATGGCATACTTTAATAGCAGGAGTTGCGAAGGCAAAGGTCGGGATGACAAGAGAGAGATGGAACGTTGAGTCAAAGGATGAAACTAGGTTGTTCGCTCGAGGGCAAGCGCAGGAGGGGAGATTGTATGATGTAACAAAGCAATGGTTCCAAGTAGTAATGTTCGAAAGCTGGATTGGATTGGTGTTCTCCTTCCACGTTTCTATGTGCTTGAGCTATCTATTTTTAACCGTCCTCTTCCAGTCTTGTCAATATGCGGTAGGCTCTGAATTGCAATCAATATCCTTGTACTCATCTCGCCATTTCCATCCTCGACGGGACCAACACAAGTGAACCTCCCAACAAACAGCGTAGGTATTGAGTTCTGGCTCTTCAGAAAACCCATTGGCCAGAGGGATCACCACCATGGACTAACAGCATCCGACCTGGTCACAACATGTGGTGTCTTTCATCGGCGATTGCCTGTCTGAAACAAATGACCAGGCCAGTATGCGGGCAGATAGTCGTGCCATAAGGGGCCTCGAGGGAGCTTGCGCCTGTGATTAAGGTTACATGTGTTAATTTTGGCATTTTGCCTGTTCTAGAGAGCATCAATTCCTGGGGTCTTCTTTTGCGAGGCCGGGCCTGATACACATGTTGGTCCGATGCGCGTGGTTCGCTGTCTCCTGGGTTTCTCAGTTCTCTATTTGGACTCGTGGCTTCGAGTTGCACGGCTAACCAGCCACAGCGCCTACTGCGGCGTGGGGGCCAAAACCGCCACGTGATAATCAGGCTGGGCAAGGCGACATCCAACAAACGTCCATTGCCACGGAACTGACCTCCTTCATCACCCCTCTCTTGACTGCCAACAATCGCATCGGACCTCCCAGCCATGCCTCTAACGTCGGAGCACCTCGTCGCTCTCTCAAAAGCTGTTGAATCAGTTCTCTCTACCGAGATAGCTGAAATCACCTATGCTCAGATTTTAGACGGCCTCCCAATGATAGATGTGTTCCGCGATCGCTATTCCAGCGGGCTAGATATTCGCCATCCACTCTATCAGCATACCGCGCTATGTCCCGGGGTGCTCGAAAGGTTGCGAAAGTACCGTGCAGGGTTTGATACCCAGAGCCTAAAGTATGGCGACGAGGTAGTACTACCCCTGGGACTCTTCTTCCGCCTGACCGTTCCATTCCTAACATTTATTATCTCTAGCTTGTCGAAGCATTTCAACGGTCCCCCTTTGGCTCAAAGGAGTTTCACCTGAGGTTAATCGAGATGGTCGCCGTTGCTGTGCACCAGATGGCAGTTCTAATTTTTAACCTCGACGAGAGCCTGCACAAGAACGACGGCGTTACGTCTTGGGAGCCTCCAAAGGACCCCAGGGCATCCCCATTACCCAGCCATCTCAGAGATCTGCCACCACCAGTCACTTTGTTCTATCACCAAGCGTACAGGCTAAAGGAACGATATCCAAACGGCATCGGTGATATAGTCGGCTACTGGGCTGAGAACCGCATTCTGGGTGGTGTGGTTCTCTTTGACAGGGGACAGTCGGGATTCGAGGTACGTAATCGAATATATTCCTCGCAGTGCCATTCATAGACTAACCAGTCATCCTTCAAAACATCAGTGCAAAGATATCTACTTTCATTCAGATCGACATGGCGTAACGTTCAGGATCTACAAACTCCTCGATGGTCAAGTCCAAGCCCTGATAAATTTCCTTCTTGATAGTCCCAGCGCCGACTCATGCCCTCTACCAATCCTTGGCGATAAGCATAATCGGGACCGCGTAGATCCCGACGACGCTATCGATGATCACGGCATTTTTCGTGACCGCTGGGAAAGAGAGGTTCCTGTCAAGGACTTTTTGTATTGGCGTCGGCAGCGATGTACACAAAATGCTTTGGACTATCCGGAGGTGGACGATGAGAGAGAGGCCATGATGGAGAATTTCAATTCCAGGCAATAATCGTTCTTTATACTCGTTCTGAATAGGGAGAGGCCAACATGATGCCAAGTGCTCGTGCAGCCAGGCTTGAAGTACAGATATCGTCGTCACAATAAATACCCCATAGCGTTCTAGCATCCCACAGATGCCGTCCTAAGCGTCAAACACCAAGTAAAAGTACAAGCGCAGCCAAAAACACCCCATTACTTTGGCCCTAGATGCTCCAACCCAGCCTCCAACGCCTTCTTATCTGCAAGGTCACAGAGTGCCTTCCACTCGTTACTACTGACTCTGCTGACACTTAGCCTCGACTGCTTGAGTAGCTGCATAGTTTCCAGAGGCTGTCCAGGTTTTCCGAGCTCACGGAGCTCCTTGAGGTGGATGGGCACAGCAAACTTTTTTCTGAATTCGACATGCACGAGATCCCAAATGGGCTTCTCTTTGGTTGACTTGGGATCGTAGTAAGGCGCTCCAGGCCGACGAGCGGATTCTATAGTGTCCAGAGTTAGACCTGCATCATTGAGAGACTCGTGGTCTGGCTTACTGTCTTCAGAAAACTCCTTGACAATCTCCATGACTCCTACTATGCCTGGCTCCTTGCAGTTGCTTGCATAGAAGAAGGCAAGGTCGCCTGCGTTCATGTTTCGCATGTTGTTGCGTGCTACAGCGCATCAGTGATGCTTGGCCAAGAACAGTTCCAGTATTATTCTTACCTGCATACGCCCTGATGCCATCCCATCCTTCAGGCTCGTCCTTGTCTCTCAGATCGTCAATGGAGAACTTGACATCGACGCCATTTTCGAAACGTGACTCAGGCTCAGCTTTCATAAGCCAGTACCACTGACCGTCATGCTTAGGCGCATCCGGGTTTGTGGTAGGAATTGAGTCGACATCGGGATCCTCGGAGGCAGCTCTCGAGCTGCCTTGGGGCTTCGGTGGAGCGTCCTGCTGAGACTTGGTTTTGGGCTTTGACGCAGTAGGCTTGGCTGAAACTTGAGTCTTGGGCGTAGCCTTGGGCTTCTTCGCCTGCTTCTTCTCATCGGCCTCCTTTGCTATCTTCTTGGGTGCGGGTGGCTTTGGGGCAGGAGCCTCAGTCTGCTGGCGATCCTTCGAAGCGGCTTGACGCAATGATCGCCTTTTTGGGACAACTTCATCTGCAGCTTCAGAGCTGGGCGCACTTCTTTTTCGAGGCGGCATCTCGCTCTTGTGTGTGGGCAGACTTGAAGGGTGGTGACAGCAGTGCGAGGTCTTGATACGCTTGCTTGGCGCGTCTGGGATGCGACATGCGAGACGCGTTTGAGGCTAAGTCAGGTTTCAGCCACACCATGAGCCACACCGTTGCGCTCCAGGCCTGAGGCATCAGGCCCCCCGCCTCTTTGTGGCACCGATGCCTAAAGAAAATGGGAGAAAACAAGTCTACCCTGTATGAGAAAAGATATTGCTAAAAATGGAGAGAATAATAGCCGAATTCACTTTGACTTTGAATAATCCTAATAAGAAATCCCATGACAAATCGCCAGCCCAGTCAAAGCATTCAACCGCCAGTGGTTCGAACCAAATCCGCCTCATCATGTTTCAAATGTTATCCGTCGCCAATAAGAAATATTTTCCGCCCAAAAAGCCATCCCACATATTCATTTGCGCTAAACTCGAATTCGAGCCGTGTCAAAATCAAGCCTCGTTATTAATCAAAAGAGACTCCAGAAACTCGATGATGCTACGCAACTCCCGCAATTGCCCTCCTTCGAGTAGCATGAAATCTTGATGATTTCGGATCATTTCAGGCGAATAGAAACAGTCTTCTTGTACCGGTTTAATGTCAAGCTCTGCCTGAAATCTTTCTAGATGCACTGTAATATCATGGAGGATCTCCGGGTCCAATGTCAGGAACGCGGGATAGGATATGATCTTCTGCTTGGGAGACGAGAGGTCTGACTCGATCCACTCAGAAGCATGGTTTGTGAGAATGGTGGAGATGGCTCCAGCAATGCCGTCAAGGGATCGTACAACAGAAGGGTCGGCGAATCGCCGTGATTCGTGTGAGGTCTGTAGCTTGGACAGAAACGCTGAAACGATCTGAACCCGGTCTTTCAACTCGTAGAGCGCTCGGCGGATGCGCGATACTGTAGGGTTGGGAAGAGCGCGACGAGGATGTCTGTCATACTGTATCTGTCTTTCCGGCTGCTCGAGATTCTGATCCTGTTCAACTTGTTGGCGTGGAAAGACCATCCACTTGGTACGGAACTCGTTGAAGTCGCTGGTGTTTGCGTTAGAATTCAGTGCATGTAATCAGCGATCTAGGGGAGCACTCACGCTTTCAGAATTGGCAGAAATTCGGTGAATATGGAATGCATCTGTTCCAAAGATTCGAGACAGGCTGCAAGGGCCGTGTTGACTTGGAAGGGAATATCATCCGAGGTCAAGGGCATACGAGGGCCAGAAGTACCATCCTCATGAGGCATGATGCTTCGCAGCTCGCCCTCGGCGCGGAGAAGCTGATTCCTGACAATCGCGACCCAATCGCAAACGTTGATGCCGATGGTTATGTCCTCTGAGCCGTGGGAGACCCAATGTTGGGCATATGTCGCAAGCATGGTCTCGAGCTCCTTGACTTGTTCCGACATGCCGTCGCAAGTAGATCGTAAGAGGGACAGGGTGGAAACTCGGGATGTTCCCAGGGTATCTACGAGGCGTGTGACAACTTCAATGGATCTCATCGCAGCGCAACAGGCTTGGTGGCAGGTGGTCGGGTTAATCACGGCGGCCTCCTCATCGTCGCTACTGTCGCTACTGTCCTCGCTACTATCCTCGTCATCATGTTGATGTCGAAGCTCATCTTTTGATGCCGACGTCTCGTCTCGGCCAAGCGTCACCAAACGTTCAGATCGGTCGGTCGGGGGAGCTGGGGACGTGGCATTCTCGGCAGGTCGATTGATTGGGATCGGAGCGGGCTGCTCTGCTCGGGGGAGGGGGAGGGGTGACGTTGGTCGTGACACACCGTACAAATCGTCGTTATCAGATGTTTCGAACGAGACCACCGACGCGGCGCTCTCGATCTCGAGCCAGTCGTCGGCGATGGACTGTCGCCGGTCCTCTGCCATGGCGATGTCAATTCCTGATGTTTGCAGTAGATTGTGTCGGCTTGAGACAAAAAAGTCGACGGCTGAAGAGCCCGGGTTGAAAGGGCAAGAGGGTTGAAAAGGCAGAAAGGACGCCTTGCAGCCTGGTCTAGGCAGGCGTCGTGGCATGTGTCATTCAACCATACGCGGCCCGACGGCTTAGGTCAGCGTGTCCTGCGACTGTGATATGTCAATTGCCTGCGAAGTATCTCCGTCTTACTCCAAGGCATTGCGAACTTTATTACCTAACAGCTGGCCATTGTTGCTGCAGGTATTCCACGGGCGGCTGCTGGGAACATTCAATCGAGTTCTGGGACGAGTTTGGAGCCCCAGTTCAACACGCCATGTCCTGGCTCGCCAATCAGACCAGGCAAATTTACAAGACAACATCTATACTTTCACATGGTGACATCCGCAGGGCCACGCACTCGACCCGCACCTATTCTTCGTGTCAATCGATCCTCCAGTTCGTGCAAGAGACATTCTGCATTTGGTTCCCCACCTCAGATGTACGATCTTGCAGCGAAAATGACTTCATCAGGTACAAAGCAAGGGGATCTCCAGGGAGTTAAATAATATTCTAGTTCCTGCCTTTCTTAATTGGTACTGTGTATCCAAATAGGCCTGTCATAAATAGCCTTGTTCGCGACGTTCATAACGATGGGTTCCAGCTTAGCCTCAAATTTGGGCTGGACTGTGGACGATCATGGCATGATATGAGACGTCCGACTGTCATTGGTTATATTAGAACCCCGATATTTGCCTAGATATTATTGCTTATCTATGCTCGTGTTTATCAAGACCGGATACCGTTGTTGGTTGGCCTAGCATCCACCCGAAGATTAAGATGAGAGCAAGAGACAATACAATCCGGTCTAAGGTCAGCAAAATAGGCCAGCTCACAAGAAATATAGGCGGGAAGATGAACGGCTGTAGCATGTGCATTTGGCCCACTTGTTTTTATCTTTCTCCTGGGTCCAGCTCCTTCGACATGCATTTACAGTTTGAACAAGCTTCAGTGTGGCTGCCAAGCTCGGGGTTTACATCCCTGCTTCTATCCGATTTGGGATTGCAGTTTCCGTTACGGAGAAAACTTCTACACTCAACTGAAAGATCTAGATGATGAGTTTAATCACTGCTTTTGTGGACTGAGAGTAAGATAGCTGAGTTGTGGCGGGTATGGGAGAGGTCGGGATGGGGGTTATAACTTTACTATTGGCAAAACGTGTGGCTGAAAAACTAAACGGAGATATACAGATAACTCGTTAATAAAGTCATGTAAATGTCTCAGCGACGTCATCACTTCTTAGGCTAGGACCATAGCGGGACTTAGACAAGACGAACTTGCGCACTGGGGTTAATCAATTCCAATTGTCTTGCTCGGGTCAACGGGCTATTGCAAGGGTAGATCAGATAATTAATTCATCTGATATTTCCGGGCTCACGTTATCGCTCCAAGATCTGTCGCATTAAATGAATCGTTTTAATGCCTCGGTCGGGAGAAACCAGCAGCGACCCATGCTGAACGCCTATTGCACCGCTGACTGGATTTCTCGTAAGATATATGGGGTGCTTATGGCGGACAGGAACTGGCCAAAGTCCCCATCCCACCTCGGTGCCGACCTGATGATTAATATCGTCGCGCGCGGCTGTGACAACACACATCGAGGTATGCTCGATTTCCAACGTTGCACTGCCAATCGCATGACGGCGATCTCCCGAAGACTGGGGCTCGTTTTCTAGTGTTGTATGTTTGCTTGTGCCAACCTGGCTTAGGCATTTTGGTTGCAACTGCGAATTCGGTCACTGTCACCAACAAATTGACTGCGCCATTGTCAGCAACGTGCGCGACATCGGACCGAAAAATTGAAGCGGAGCAATGAGTACTGCTTGTTTATTTGTAAGACGAAATGAACCCTTGTCCTCGCATGATTGGGGCATTTGTGTTGTTGGTAGGTCGATAAGGTTAACTTCAACCTCACCTATATCAACCTCCAGATCCCCTCACCATCTGCTGTCACCACCAAGGTACTCTCCAAGTCTTTGATCAAAAGCATAATGCTCCGTCAAATTATTCCCCTTGCCTTTCTGGCTAGTCGTGTTGCGACCTATGATCAGGTCCTCGGGTTCAACGCTGCTCCCGAGTATGAGACCCGCAGCCTCGACCAGATCTATAAAGCTGCCCTCAAAGAAGGCGACACCATCACAGTCTGGCACGGGGGTGACGAGGTGCATCAGCAAGATGCCCTGAAAAAGACATTCGAGAAGAAATTTCCTGGCATCACCCTCAACATCACTGTCGACCTTTCCAAGTATCACGATGGACGCCTGGATGAGCAGCTTGCTGCAGGCAAGGATGCAGTGTATGTCGATAGCATTATCCTGCAGACGCTCCACGACTACCCGCGGTGGGCGCAGGAGGGCGCACTCTTGAACTACGCCCCCAATGGCTTCGAAGAGGTCGAGCACGCCTTCAAGGACGATAACGCTGCGTGGTATGGAGTCTATGTGTTTTCGTGGTCAGGAGCTTGGAATACCGACAAGTTGCCCAACATCAAGGCCCCTGCTGAGTGGGATGATTGGCTGCGACCCGAGTTCAAAAACAAGCTGGCGTTGACATATCCTAATGACGACGATGCTGTTCTGTGGGCGTATTATCTGATGTGAGTCCTTTTCAGCCGCCGTTTCTGTTCCGCCTAGAAAATGTGAGGTGCTAATACGGTATATAAACAGCATGCAGCAGTATGGCACCTCCTGGTTTGACCGACTGCTCGCTCAAAAGCCTCGATGGGTCCGTGGTTCCCAGACACCTTTGACTCTCGTCAGCCAAAAGGACAGCAGCTCGGCCGCTTACTTTGCCGCTTCTGGCCGCTTCACCAACACGGACAGTGTCTCCTTTTCTCGCCCAACCCGAGGAAAATTCGTTTCTTGGCCCCAGACTGCTGCTATTCTGAAGGATGCGCCTCACCCCGAAGGAGCCAAGCTGCTGCACAACTTTTTGCTCAGCCGCGAGTTCCAAGAGAGCTCAGGCTTGTGGCCGGTGCGACGCGATGTGGCTACTCCTAAGGGTATGCCTAACCTCTGGAACGAAACTGCTACGAACCCAGCAGAGTTTGCTAGGTTCATGGCAGATCGGGCCCTGGTTGAAAGGGTTAGGTTCTTTTTTGAAGCTCGTCTGGGAACTGCCCAGGGAAAGAGCCCTCTCACGGATGACATTTAGACGACTGATAGGTGAAGATGGACAGCTGTCTGAAACAAGGTTCTTGGCCGAACGGGGTAGTAGAACTACGCCAGAGTATCGTGGAGGCCATCACTGAGCTTAATCTTTAGTGCTAGCCATGTAGAAGATAGTCCCAAATATCAAGCCTATTTAGTTTATCATTGTTTCTTATTTTCACTTAAACTTTCGGTCCGAATCAAGCATGGTCGGTTTCAACACACGTAATTAAGCTAACTGCATCTCCGGAGCTTACGAATACCTCCATCTCACTGTGTTTGTTATGGTGAAAACATGCTGCCCTTGACAGAGCAGTACGGCAACTCAAATAAGTGCGAATGTGTTTCTAGTTGGCACTCGCAATACGTCTGGGGAGTTCCACTTCAGGCTTATAAGCAATCACGATGTCCAAACTGGATGTGTTATGTTGATATCGAGTAATATTTACTCTCATTACTTATATACAGATGTCTTGTAATTGTCATATACATCCGAAAAAAAGCCTTCGTTTCATAAATCCTCCAATCTGCACATGCCTAGTCACATGTATCTTCTTCCCCCCGAATAATTCACGAGCTGCACTTAGTGCAAGTCGCGGGCATGGCGGCGAGCCTTCTTGGATCCAGCATTAGAGCGAAGCCAGTCAATGAAGGTGTCAAGAGTGAAGGTCTCAGGAAGGGAGCTGGATCCCTGGCTGTTGTTGCTGTTGTTGCTGCCGCTCTCGTTGCTGTTGTCGTTGCTGCTGGCGGAGGGCTGAGTGTACGTGGGGACATCGGGAGCGACCGAGCCAGCAGCGTTGTTACCCTGAGCAGCCGTGGCAGTGGGCTGAGCGGGAACGACGACGGAGGTAACCAGGCTGGTAGGAGCCGAGATTGGGATGACGGGAGTGACAGGAGTCTGGACACCAGGGGTGGCAACGGTCGAGTTGGCAGGGATGGCTGGAACAACGCTGGTAGGGCTGCCGGAGCCAGAACCCGATCCGGAGCCAGAGCCGTAAAGAGCAGGGCCGGGGATGTCGTAGCTCTTGATCTCGCTGTAGGGGTTGAAGAGAATACCGGGGTCGCTCTCAGTGTACAGCTTGGTACCGAGAGTACCCTCAGGGTTGTCGGAGCCTCCACCAGTAATCGCAATGTTGAAGCACTGAGGGTAGTTCTGAGCACCGTTCTTCTCGCCAGCACCATGCATGGCAATGATCTCATGGCGGAAGACGTAGTTGCCAGCGGCGAGGGTCTCGGGGACAGTGGTCACCCAAGTGTTGTTGTTCTCGATGAGCTCGGTGGCAGCCCACTTCTGAGAGGCAATGTCGATGCCGCCCTCGTCAATCTTGACCCACTTCAGGGCAGTCTTGTCAGCGCTGGTGCACTCACCGTCGCACTTGGCGACGTAGGTGAAGACGGGACCGATGTGAGACTCGGGCCAGTCGGACCACTGGAACTCGACAGAGCCGCCGGCCTTGACCGAGACAGAGGAAGCACCGGGAGCAGCGTTCTTGTGGCAGTTGATATCAGCGTTGCCATAAGAATCGGGGGCAACGAAGCCGTTATCAAGGTTCTCGGCGGACCAAGCGGCAATCTTGGGAACCTCCTGGCCATTTTGCTTGGCGTAGTAGTAGTCCAGCTTGTAGCCGCCGTGGTAGGTTCCGTCAACCTTGATACCAGTGACGGTTCCGTGACCGAGGGCGACGGAGGCGAAAGCGCCAACGAGGGTAGCAGCAGTCTTGAGGGACATGGTGACGATTGGAATGAGTGAGAGAAGGGGTTGTGTAGGGAGTTGGTAAGTAGTAAAAGTGGTCAAAGTTTAGAGAGAGAATAAACCAGCTTCACACAGTGAAGGAACGAATGGAAAGAATGATGCACAAGAAAAAGATAGAAACGAATGGGCTTGGAATGCAAAGACAAGACGAAAACTGTTTCTCCTTGAGCTGGTCTGTTTATATAAATACCTGCATGCTCTTGCCAAGAGAATTCTTGCCTTGACCTCCTTGTTTCTTGACGGAGACAACGACAAAGACATGTTTCGTCTGCAAGGACGAAACTAAATTCAGAGTGGTGGAATTTGCGTTTCGTCTCAGCTCCGTGGAGCTTAGCTCTGCTTTGGGCCACAGCGCCGGGCCAAGACGGACAGGGGGGCGACCGCCTCAACTGATCCACGAACCAGCCCAAGCGCGCGGCAAATGGACGTAAAGATTTTTCAGATTGAGTCGACGGGGTCGGCCGATTTGGCTAGCCGAATCGTTTCAGGTATGGCCGGAAGAAAAGGGCGGCCATGGAAAGTTGTGGCGTGAGACTGATCTTTGCTGTGTTTAGTAAACGAGCCGTTGACTTGTGCGGCCAAGCATGGAACTGCAATTAGATTTTCAGGTATAGATTATTCCGCTATTGGAATGTTTAAGCTTGCTTTAGTCAGGGTGTCACTACATGGGACATGGGCGTAAAATGACGAATCTTAGACGTGTCTAGTAGGTACTAGGCTATGGAGAGAGATCCACGTCCTCTTCAGCAACTGGGTACGGGCCAGTTGGTCAGCATTCCGGGATCTCGATTCGAGAGTGGTCCGTCTGCCTACAACCATGGGGAGCTCCCAAGGTTATACAAAAACCGAGTCCCCAAAGAAGCCAGAATCCCTGGTCGGGGTATCTCTTAGACATCGCCGGATGACGGAGACCCTCCAGCTTTCGGATCCCCATTCTGGAACACCCTAGCGGCCAGGTTCGCCTCGATACGAGCTCGATGGGCAGCTTCTTGCTCCCCGGTATTATCATTGAAGACCTCATCCATCTGTTCCAACGATTTCCCATTGGTCTCTGGAATCACGAACCAGACCCAGATAAGCGCCAGCACACAGAAGGCGCAGAAGAAGATATAAGTCCCGAAGCCGGTATTCTGAACCAACGGTGGTGTGATGAGTCCGATAATAAAATTGTTAAACCAGTTGGACATTGTGGAATATGCCATTCCCTTGGCTCGCAGGGACGAGGGGAAGATCTCGGCTGGCATGGCCCAGGGGATGGGTCCCCATGTTGCCCCGAAAGTCAGCATGAAGAAGAAGAGGAATGCCACCGAGACCCAGCCTTCGCGTGTGTGGCTCTGCCAGCTGTCCTGGTACTTTCCAACTAGGACGGCAATGATGAGATGCGAGATGGTCATGCAGACTCCTCCGCCGAGCAGCAGAGCGCGGCGACCGAATCGATCCATGCCCCAGAGTGACCAGAAGCAAGCGACCACTTGACAGATGTTCAGCACTCCGGACATGTCAAGCTGCATCTGGTAGCTAAGACCCATCGTTCCAAACAAGGTTGGGGAGTAATAGATAAGAGCATTGACTCCGACAAATTCTGCAGGGAGAGATTAGTCGAGCGAACGGGGACAGGGGAAGTCGGAATCTTACGCTGGAAGAACATCAGGCCGATGCCAACATGGGTCCGTTTCCAGGCACCCTTGCGGAAGCAATCAAGGTAGCCGACGATCTGCAGTTTGATTCGGTTCCACCTCTTTCCATCGTGCAGCTTCGGGTGTCTCTCCATGCTAACTTCTTTGCGATATATGGCTTCTGATCGGATCTCGAACCATTCGCGTAGGATTCGGGCGTCGGTGGCAGGGAGGTTTCGAAGTTTGCAAAGTACATGCAGTGCCTCTTGGTCGCGGCCCTTCAATGTAAGCCAGCGGGGCGAGTAGGGAAGAAATGGGACACCAGCGCCAAGGCAGATGGCCGGGATCATCTGCTGAATTAGTACGCCTGTCGAGAAAGGGCGGCTTGAGAGCCTTACCTGGATGAGGAACGGCAGCCGCCATGACCATTCGCTCTGGATATGACGAGTGCCATAGGTCGTATAGAATGCAATCACAATAGCTGTGACAATGGAGAGCTCTTGCAATACTAGAAGCGTGCCACGGATCTCCGGAGGTGCAATCTCCGAGATGTAGAGCGGCGCAACCATAGCCAACATGCCAACCCCAACACCGCCCACGAAGCGTCCACCAACAAGCATACCAAAATCCATTGCTCCAGTTTGAAGAGCGGATCCGATCAAGAAGATGACGACGGCAACCAGGATCGACCACTTGCGGGAGAACTTGTCGGCAATCCAACCTTGGTTCATGGCGCCGAGGAATGCTCCCAGCTCGATCATGGCCGTCATAAGACCCTTCTTGAAACCTGCCCCGGATGCGCTGGCGTCAACTTCTGGGAACCGCTCGAGGAATTGGTCCATGACCAGAGTGACGGAAATGACGCCTTGGTCGTAGCCAAACAAGGCGCCGCCCATTGTAGCGAATGCTGCACAAATTGTAACGTATTTGCTGCCAAAGATGCCAGCGAAGCCTACAGGGCATTAGTTAGACCTCAGCTATTAGCATGTACCTAACTTTACGCACCAGCTTTTCCATATGGCTCTCGCTCGCCCCATACTGGGGATTCATTGTGGATTTCAGCAACCTGAATTGCACTGCTGGTTTCGAGGTGCTGGGAGTCCGTATCTCGACCCTTGGACTTGTCTTCCATTGTTGGTTGTATGACACGATGATCAAGATGGACTGATAAGATGATGAAGCACAAGAAGAGGTGGAGAACGGAGGCGTCTGGATAAGAGTCCGGGGAAAAACTGGGGAGAGTAAGAATCTGGAGAACTTATATAGATAGACATCGGGTCTGGGGAAAGTAGGCTTTCTACCCATCGGCCAATCAACCACATGTTGCATCGCCATCTACTCCTAATGGTGCCTAGTATAATACGATTCATTATAGCGTTGAGGAGGTAATCCCGAGGAGTCGCGTGGTTCTAGCGCATCCAGCCACCGGACCAGAGTCCCGACCAAGTACGACGTCGGCACGTTTTTGGGGTAGTACATTCCGGCTGACCGAATTTTCTGAAGGCTGCAAGTATACCGCGACGCTGTGCATGTCAGTACCTGCAGGATCTCATCAACGAGCCTGCATGCGCATTATCATGAACCGTTCGTGGAACCAGATGACAGAGCCCAGTTTCTTATGCCTATTCTTAACAGAGAAATGAAGCAACGGAAATGGCCAGAAAGAACTGGGGATTCCAACGGAATCTCGTCTGCCGATGACAGATCTGCTCACCCCAATCGGGCGCCGTCGGAGCATCTAAGTGACAGGCCAGGATGCATTGACCATCTTTGTAACCAAGGAAATCTGTAGGAGGCATTTATTGAGCAAAGGCCAAAGAGGTTGATGCGCCGGAGGTCCGATAATTCCCACTGCCTTGAATTTCCGGAAATACCTCAGTCAACTGGATTAACGGGCCCTAATAGAGAGAAATACTACTCCACAACGGATCTATTGCAGATGAGTACGTCTGACTTTGACAAGTACGATATAGTTAATACAACAAGCGTGCCGAAACCGACCTGTCAAAATCCGCATATCTACTGACAACCATTCTCTTGCGAAATATCATGCCGTCTGGGGATTTATACCGGAATGCACTATTCACCGGGCATTCAAACTGGGTGCAATATATCGGTCAAAAGGCTGCATGGCCGTTGGAAGAACGAATATAGACGTTTCATGACAGCACGAATGCCGGAGACAGGCAGTCCTCCAAAACGGCTGAGGCCGGCCAGAATTAGAATAGCGATAGGACCAAAGACACCATGTCAACTAGGGCAATTAGGGCGACTCGTCAGCCCTAGAGCAAGGCAAGGCGACAAGGCCCTTGGCGAGGCTTATGCCTGCATTTGAAGACATGTTACATCAGAGAACGACATGTTCGTCCTTATTCTAACACTCAGGCTGAACTTGTCTGGGTTCTAGCATGAACTCTTGGGGTCGCGTGTGTTGCGGGGAACGGGATTTCCGCGCGAGAGTGGTGGCTGGTCTAGACTCGGGATTGCCATCCCGAACGAACCCCCCTGGACAGGGTAAAGCTCTGACAGACAGCGATGGCATGATTTAAACCAACCAATTTCCTGGCCTCCATATTTTTAAAGATAATTATATATTTCTTACATCATGGAAAAGCTCTGCTTAGACTACATGGCACTGCAAAAGGCATGAAAACATTTTATCAGGTTCAAGGATGATCCAAGTGTACGGAACTGTATTTCTGCATGTGCAAATTGTTATACTATTCAAAAGAAACCCTATATAATCTAAGAAAATATAAATCGAAGGAAATTCGTAACAGTGTCATGTACTATTTTGTCATATCATATCCAAGTAGGCAGGTGGGCATTATATCTTCATAGCTCAGGGTGAGCAGTCAATTACAGAAGAAAGGCAGCAACTCCAGCGACGGCGAGGACCATCTCAAGGTTGCCAATGACGCGTCCAGCGGCGGCCTCGGCGGGAGAGGTGGGGAGGGTAGCGGGCTTCTCGGAGGTAGCCTCCTGGGTGGCAGCGAGGGCTTCGGGTGGGTTGTATGCGGCCTGGGTTTCGGCGGCCTTGCTGGGGGCAGGCTGTTCATATCCGGGCTGCTGGTATCCAGGCTGCTCTTGAGCGTGCTGGCTGGGGACTGGCTGCTCGTAGCCGGGCTTGGTCTCAACAGGCTTAATAGAGGTTGGCTGTCCGGGCTGCTCGTATCCAGGCTGCTCATATCCAGGCTTGGTCTCAGCCGGCTTCGTCTCAACTGGCTTGGTCTCGCCAGGCTTGGTTTCGACGGGCTTGGTAGCATAAGTGACAGCCGTCTCGCTGGAAACAGGAGGCTGAGGCTGCTCATATCCAGTGGTCTCAACAGGGGGCTGACCAGGAGTCTGCACCTTGGTGTGGGTGTAGAAGGTAGAGGTCTGGTTACCGCCCTGGTAAGGAGGAGGGACGACCTTGGTAGGGTTCGGCGGCTGGTAGCCCTTGGTAGAGTGTCGCCACTGCTGGATGCAAGTAGTTCCAGTAGGGTAGACAGTCGTGGTCGTCTTTCCAATGGTGCAGTCGTGAACCTCAGGCGGGCACTTGCTGATGGTGTAGTGCTGCGTAGTGTACAGGGTCGACGTGAGGTTGTTGCCATAAGGAGGCGGCACAACCTTGGTCACACCAGGAGGAGGCACATTCTTGGTTCCATGGGGAGGGGGCACGACCTGCGTGCCTTGAGGGGGAGGAATCGTCTCGGTGACGGGGCAGATGGTGGTGGAAACAGCAATAGTCTCGGTGGTGACGTGAGGAGTGTTGGGGCAATTAGTTACTTCAGGACCGCAATGCGTCACTGTTCGGACCTTGGTTGTGTAGACAGTAGACGTGGTCAAATGAGTGGTAACCACGCTGTGTCCGGGCTTGGTGTACTTGGGAGGGACATAGACAGAGGTGTCATGGTTTCCGTGCTCGGTGGGCTGAGGAGGAGTGTAGACGGTGGTCTCTCCGTGTCCAGGCTTGGTTGGCTTGTGCGGGATCTTTGTGGTTTCAGTCACAGGACAAACCGTAGTCGAGATAGCAACTGTTTCGGTGGTAACGTGAGGCGTCTTGGGGCAATTTGTGACCTCGGGACCACATTCAGTGACAGTCCGGACCTTAGTTGTGTAGACAGTTGAAGTCGTCAAGCGAGTAGTTGTCACCTCGTGGCCGGGCTTAGTGGGGACAGGCTTTGTAGGCTGGGGCTGAGTATAGACGCTTGTTTCCTTGTGACCAGGCTTGGTAGGAGCTGGCTTGGTTGTTTCTTCCTCGGTCACAGGGCAGACCGTTGTCGAGATTGCAATAGTCTCAGTGGTGACATGAGGAGTCTTGGGGCAATTTGTGACCTCGGGACCGCATTCAGTGACAGTTCGGACCTTGGTTGTATAGACAGTTGATGTTGTCAGACTAGTAGTTTCCTTGTGGCCAGGCTTAGTGGGAACAGGCTTCGTCGGCTGAGGCTGAGTGTAGATGCTCGTCTCCTTGTGGCCAGGCTTAGTGGGAGCCGGCTTAGTTGTTTCTTCCTCAGTCACAGGGCAGACGGTGGTTGAAACTGCAATAGTCTCAGTTGTAACATGAGGGGTCTTCGGGCAATTAGTTACTTCAGGACCGCAGTCAGTCACAGTTCGAGTCTTTGTCGTGTAAACTGTCGAAGTAGTCCAGCTAGAGGTCTCATGGTGGCCTGGCTTAGTGGGAACTGGCTTGGTAGAGCCTGGTTGTGTGTGATGAGTAACTGGCTTGGTCTCAGATGGAACTGGATAGGTGGATCCTTCCTGAGTAGCAGGCTTGGTGGAGACTGGCTGAGTAGGACCTGGCTTTGTCGAGTGCTCTTCAGTCACTGGGCAGACAGTTGTTGAGATAGCAACAGTCTTGGTCGTGACATGAGGCGTGTTGGGGCAGTTAGGAACCTCGGGCGGGCAAGAAGTGACGGTTTGAACAGTGGTTGTGTAAACGGTCGAAGTAGTCCATTGAGTTGTGTCCTCATGACCAGGCTTCGTCGGCTTGGTGTGCCCAGGAGGAGGATAGTAGCCAGTTGTGGATCCAGTAGGCTGCGTAGTTGTCTCGACCTCAGTCGTCTCTTCATGGCCGGGCTTGGTTGGCTTCGTGTGCTGGGGAGGAGGATAGTTTCCGGTGCTTGATCCAGTTGTCTCGACCTCGGTTGTGTCCTCGTGTCCCGGCTTCGTAGGCTTAGTGTGCTCCGGCGGGGGATAGTGGCCGGTTGAAGACGCCGTTGTCTCAACCTCCGTGGTTTCTTCATGGCCAGGCTTGGTGGGCTTGGTGTGTTCAGGAGGAGGATATTGAGTGGTTGTTTCCACGTCAGTCGTACCCTGCTCGGTGGGCTGGGTGTTCCCGGGAGGAGGGTAGTAGCCAGTGCTTGATCCAGTAGTCTCGACTTCAGTTGTGTCCTCGTGACCAGGCTTCGTAGGCTTGGTATGCTCAGGAGGAGGATACTGAGTAGTGGTTTCAACCTCAGTGGTATCCTCATGGCCGGGCTTAGTCGGCTTTGTGTGCTCAGGAGGAACGGTCTCTGAAGTAATAGGGCACACTGTTGTTGAGATTGCGATAGTCTCAGTAGTAGTGTGGCCCTTGGGACAGTTGGGAACCTCAGGAGGGCAAGACGTGACGGTTTGGACACGGGTGGTGTAAACGGTCGAGGTAGTCCAGCCGGTTGTTTCTCCATATCCAGGCTTTGTGGGCTGAGTCTCAACTTCCGTGGTCACCTCAGTAGTCTCCTCATGTCCAGGCTTAGTTGGCTTGGTGTGCCCAGGAGGGGGATATTGGGTAGTCGTTTCAACCTCGGTGGTGTCTTCATGACCAGGCTTCGTAGGCTTGGTCACAACCTCAGTGGTCGACTCGGTGGTCTCGGTGGTCTCCTCATGGCCTGGCTTTGTTGGCTTGGTGTGTCCAGGCGGGGGGTACTCAGTCGTGTCTTCATGTCCATGAGTTGTAGACTCAGGGGGATAAGGAACAGTTGAGCCGACTTCGGTGACAGGGCAAACTGTAGTCGACACAGCGATAGTCTCAGTTGTGACCTTTGTGCGCTCAGGACAGTTAGGAACCTCAGGAGGGCAAGAGGTGATAGTATGCACCCGAGTTGTGTATACAGTTGAGGTGGTCCAGCCGGTTGTTTCCTCGTGTCCAGGCTGTGTGGGCTTGGTGCTCTCAGGAGGGGGATACTTGGTCGTATCGCCGTGCTCCGTGGGCTGGGTCTCAGTTGAAGATGCTACTTCAGTTGTGTCCTCATAGCCGGGCTTCGTGGGCTTGGTGTGCTCGGGAGGATACGTGGTTGTATCTTGGCCACCAGTTGTGGTGGACTCCCCAGGAGGGGGATAGACTGTGGTGTCTTCTTGCCCGGGCTGGGTAGTAGTGTCTTCATGTCCATAAGTTGTGGGCTGGGGCTGAGTGGTAGTATCCTCATGTCCGGGCTTGGTTGGCTTGGTGTTTCCAGGAGGAGGATACTGAGTGGTGTCTTGCTGCTCAGTGGTGCTGGACTCCGGAGGTGGGTACTGGGTAGTGCTGTCCTCATGTCCATAAGTCGTAGGCTTTGGTGGGTTGTACAGAGTGGTGTCTTGCTCGGTCTGTCCAGGAGGAGGGTAATTATTGGTGGAGACGTCGACGACAGGCTGGGTGGTCTCACCACCCTCAACAGGGCAGACGGTAGTCGAGACAGCAATCGTCTTGGTGGTTACGTGCGGCGTGTTCGGGCAGTCGGGAACATCCTCGCTGCACTCAGTGACGGTGAAGGTCTGAGTAGCATATACGGTCGAGGTGGTCCATCCCTGGGGCAAGTTGCCGCCTTGATAACCTCTGCGGAAATCCACGGCGGCAGCATTGGCCAAGCCAACGGCTGCAGCGCCGAGCAAGAGAAAGCCTTGCTGCATCGTGGAGTGCGAATCAGATGTAACGAGTGCGTGTAACGAGTGCGGCTTTGTTTAACGAAAGTCTGGTGAAGAAACAGGAAGCGTTTCAGAGGAAACGGAGAAGCTCTCTTATAGCAGAGCGACATGGCATGTTTCCCCTCGCAGATCCCTTCTCGCCTGTCCCCGTCGTCGTGTAGACGCATCCTATCGGCTGGTTGACAACTCGGCCCAACTGCTCTGTCGCGCGCATAGAATACGGGCGGCTCCATCGAGGACCCTGGTGTTGTGATGTCATACTAGGCGCCGAACGACGCAAATAGGAGCGGTTGGGCAAGCTGCAGCTCCGGTGGACCTGGACGGCCTGCCAGACACAGTATCCGACCACCGAGGCTCCATAAATATCTACTCGATCACGATGTTTGGGGGAGAGATAGACTGCGCGGCTCGGATGGGACGGAAGATTTGCACTAGCTAACCACGCCGTAGCCTCACTGAACAGAGCACAGACGGGACAGCCAAGAGGACGGATTCTATAGGCTGGAACGGGAAACATGAAACGTTTTTTGTGGTTTATTTTTAAATACGCCGCGCGCAAGCTACGGACCCCCATGTTCGGCGCTCGTGTTGCGGGCCTATCAAGCGTCTTGGTATGATATGACGGGCCACTAAGAGCCGGGACTTCTGATCTGCGACCGCCCACGATCAGATCAGTTTTCCCGGCCGCCAAATGGTTGGCCAGGACACCCCTGCCAGCGGTCGACAGACATCTCACCGTGGGGCTCTTGCGTGTGGGCCGGGATACACGTACGGCGCTTGGTCTGGCCGGTCTACCACGCCCACCGCACCGTACATACACGAGTTTTTTTTTTTTCCTGTTTGTCGCCTGGGGGGATGGGATGGGATGGGAT
>JABFFE010001852.1:0-12641 GCA_013623625.1 Fusarium setosum
GGATGCTATCAGCGACTGAAGGATCTGCTGGAGGAGGTGGAGACCCTTGGGAGTATGACGCCTTTGTCGGAGACAGTCACCATTCCAGCGGAATGTTTTGATGACTGCCGAAAAGAAGCTCAGGCATTGGTTGAAGATGGGTTGTTGGGGGACAGTTGAAAGTCTTGTACACCGATCGATCTGAGAATTTAACTGGCGTTTTCGGCACTGGGCTGAACAAATATCTCCACAAAGGAAAAAGGGCCCAAGGCGTAGCCTCACGCTGAATACTCTTGCGGCTTGTATGGTCGAAGTCATATGTCAGCAAGTCTCACCAGCGCGTTCTGGGGTTTCTGTCATGTCATCTCGGCATGGATCACTACGACGAAAGACGCCAGTGGCACTACTGGATTGTCAAGTCTGGCCAGACGATGGGGTTCCCGTTGTTGAAGATCTTGTTCCAAGGAAGGTAGAAGAAGGTTGTTGGCGTTTTTGAGGCCGAGTTACACCCCCGCCTTGTCGCAAGGCGACATAGCCTCCGCCACACAAGGATGAATTGTCCCACGAACATGGGATCTACGTCTGTGGTCAGACGGGAGGGACTTTGAGGAGCGAAAAAAAAAGCACTTTGCTATATCGCTCACCAGTCTGCCATAGTTGAGACAAAGTCACGATGAAAGAGTGGCATCGATCAAGTCTCGTCGGGCGTTGTTGAAAGCTTTGAGATCTCGTCCTGCATGCGGTGCGCCCTCGCTTTAGCTCGTTCCTGGAAACTTGATGGGTCGTTTCAATTTCGCACATTTGATGGATGGATGAGATGTGGTTCTCGTAGAATGCTAACTTATCTTTCTCACCAAGTGCACGCTGTTCTTTCAAGTGCTTGATGCTTGATATCCAATTCCTGCACCTCCCAAAATGCTGATGCTCTTCCGGTCCGTCCTCGGTATAGGCAAATTTGGTAACAAGTAGCATCCAGACTCCCCGGCAGCCGGCTGGTAACTTCCTCCAGCATTCAACTGCACCTATTGTCTGTTTCCCCCCATGGGAAATCAGGACAAGATCAATCTCCCAAACCCCAGGGACCAACGTCCAGCTTCCAAGGGTAACCGACAACCAAAACTTCCAAGGGGGAGTTTCAAGAGTTCAAAACAAGAATACCGAGCCGACGGGAGACATGTACGCAAACCTATCTCTCGCCCCGCCTGGAGAATCCCGACCTCTCTCTCTCTCTTCTTGCCCTCGGTGGCTTTCGATACCAGGATCCGAGATGGAGCTACATGGGCAAGCTCAGTGATTGCCGTTGCCGCCTTTCCCAGTAAGCCTTTCTGGTTCATTTTGTTGTGTATGTATGTCAGTATTGATTCTTCCAGGGCTGTAATGCTTCATACTTGTTTAATACCACGGGTCTAACCCCCCTCCACCGAGCAGCCCCTGCCGAACCAAGAGCTTGCTCCTGATCCTTACCCCCTCAACTCCGGGTCGCCGCCACTCAATCTTGAACGCTGAGCCCCCAGTCACCGCTTGGAGGAGAGACGGCTACAGCAATGCCGTTTCAAGTTTGGCCTCCTCCGGCCATCATGGGTCGCAATGGGTTATCATACCAAAGAGGGTCGTACGCATCATGACACACAAGTTGCCCCAAAACAATATAAAACTTTCAGCTTCAAGAAATCTCAACATGCAGTGGCCATTCCCCAAACAAAGTGTCACTGTCCTTCCTAAGGTCCAGACCGCGTACATATCAGCTTGTTCAGATGGATCTAGAAGCCTCCTCCAAGTCGCGTCTCGTCTCTTCTTTTCATCCTCTTTTGCTCGTGTATCAAAACGAGCCACCCACATCAAGGTCAGCCTTGACTCTGAATCTGATGAGTAAATTGATGGGATATCTGCTGTCTTCAATCAACCAGCCACCTCTCCCACACACTAACGCCTGTTGCTCCCGTCATCAAAGACAAAACCACACAAGAAGAGTCTGTTACATCGGGACTGCTTGTGAACCCGATCCTATTCATCCCCCCAAAAACGCCTTGCCCACCCTCTCTTTGTTGCCAAGATTGTTACTTTACCTCCTGTGTCACGCGAGGTTGTACAGAGTCGTTGATTTCCATGTCTTCTAAGGGTTCGTTGTCCATCCATCCAGAGTAATCGTCGTCGTCATTTTCGACTGAGGCGGCGGGCAATGCTTCTATCGGGCTGGCCGAACCACCGTCGTCCTCCTTTACCAATGAGGACTCAGCGGTGAGGGTCGAGGGTTGTTGAGATGCACCGCTGTCTGCAAGCGTCTGTTCTTCGCTCGAGGGCCACACATGATGGTTAGATTGGTCTTCCGTGGCTGGCGTGGTCGGTTGAGAGTCGTCGGGGGCGGCGACAACAAGCACATTCTGACCTACATCTGGCTCAGGCGCATGGCTCTGCCTGCGTCGTCCACGCTGATACAATGAAGGAGGCTGCGCAGCATGGTGTTCATGGCGATGCTCTTCATTATGTTCGTCATGGCTCTCGTGGTGAGTATCAAGCGTCTCTGTGGAACCGTGTCCAGATGAATGAGAAGGTACCGGCTTCCTCGGCGGGACTGACAGAGAAGGCCCTATCCGTGTCATGCCGTTTGTTGGTTTTGGGAGAGGTGTTCCAGGAGGAGGCAGCGGTTGACCTCGTCCCATCGGCTGGCTGAGATCGAGATGGTTTGCCTGTTCAGCCTGTCGCCGTGCCTCCTTGTGGCGTTGGTAGGCATTCCAGCCCCATTGCTTTGCCTGCATCGCGGCGTTGGAGACAGCAGCCAAGGTTGTTTGCTTCTGGTTCTGGTTCTGGTTCTGACTGTGGCCCGAATTCTGGGGCCCATCACTGTGAGTCGACGCATCCGACATTGACATCTCCGAGTTCTCGCGGCGCGTGAAAAAGTTTCGCCCCAAGGAGCCTGTCTGGCTCTTGATGGATTCTTTGATAGACGCACCTGATGTGCCCATACCCTTGTCATCCGAGTAAGATGCCGACCCAGCTGACGAGGTCGTGTTACGGCGCCCCGTGGCAACTGGTGTCTTTTGGGTATCACCTAGTATATCATCAAATGTTTCCTTTGCTGCCGATGAAGACGAGCGGCTGGATCGGCTGGATCGTTGGGAAGCGGACGATGGCTTCACAGATGTATCTGAGGTCGGCGGTGGCTTTGGAGAGGCGTCTTGTGAACGTGAGTGAATAGCCGCCATGTAGTTGGTCGCATGGTCAGGCGGTGAGGTAGACGGCTTGAAAATGTCGGCATGAGCGGCATCGGTGCCCACAATAGGCTCCAACGACGTCTTTGAGATCTTGGGTTTCAGGATCGGACTAGCACTTGATCCCTTTGCGTCGACACTTGTTGAAGATGCAGATGCTGATGGGTTGTTCGCCGTCTTGCCGAGCTTCCGTCCGAAGAGCCCTGTTGGAGGTGTGGGCGATTCCATGACCGGGACCGTATGGCTCTTCTCTATAGGACGAGTTTCATCCGTCACGTCTGGATCCCCATCCAGCCGTTTGACCGCTCCAACATCTCCCGTCGCCGCAGCTATTGACTCCGCATCCTCAGATGGAATCGTAGCATCGTCTCCCTCAAAGATACCTCCCCGCCACTGCTTGTGTTCCGTCCTGAAGAAGGGAAGGTCATCCCAGAATGGCAGCACGAGTGTCTCGGCGATGACTTCTTTGATCCGATTCTCGATTTGACGGAGGATAACGGTGTAGGTGATCTGCCTGGTACTGACGATAGGCTCAATGTCCATCTCCATCTTGGGCATAGACTGAAAAGTAAGCCACACTCGGTTACTGGGCGGAGGCTTGATCTTGAACAGCATGTGACCCTCGGCTCTCTTGAGGACGACTGCAAGGACGAGGTTGACCTCTCGCGCCTTGAACCTAGTTCCGAGGTCAATCTTGGCCGTGGCTGCGACCTCGATGCGCGCGTTGCCCGAGTACTTGACGTCGGCCTCAACGACACACTCCCCCTCGACGGTGAGATCCTTCAGTTTCAGGTTGGTAAAATACGGGGCGGCCTCGCCCGTGTCAATTCCTTGGATCGAGATATTCGCAAGGAAGGCTGGCCGCTTAACACGGGAAATCTTCTTTGTGAGCTTCTCGCGAATGAACGTCTCCAGGTCGCGGGTCTTGTGAATACCCAAGAAAACCCTCCCAAGCATCGCATTCACCCATCTTGAGTGTATGTTCTCCTCAGTCGAGTGCAATTTCTGAACCAACGAGATGATGTTCTTGACGTCAAAATGCAGGGGCTTGGGGAGTTGTGTATCTGTACCAAATGTCTGCTCTTGGTTCTTGAGCAGGGCAAAGTAAAAGTCCTCTTTGGCAGAACAGTTCTCGGAAAAGAGATAGAACGGCTTGGAGACTTGGCTGTCGGGGGTCGAGTCCGAGCCACCTTGTTTTCGGGATAGGCAGAGGGCATTGCGCTTGATAAACAGTTCGCCCTCGGGAGTCTTGTCGCCGCCCGAATAGATGCTGATCTCGTGGTACGCCAGCGAAATGACGTGTCTAACCTCGACTTGCTCTTCGTCATCAAACAACATGAGGTGGCCATGTCTGTGTGTTGTGTCAGCAAGAAACGCAGATGCCAAGGTAGATAAGCACAACCAACCTCAGGACCACGTAAAAGACGTTGCCCGCATTCTTGGGCCGCTGACTTATTCCGTTACTGTTATTGTCCAGAGGTCCTGGGGTGGGCTTCCTCTCAAAGATACTCCGGTACATGGTCTGATATACGCTGGGACTTGGAGAGGCCACGGTTGTCGAACCGACCGGGGTAGACCGTTCGATGGGCTTTGCGTTGATGCCCATGGGCGTGTATTCTCTGCACACGGCAAAGAAGCCTGCGGCTACATCGAGATCGTTTGCGTGTGCGCGGCTGTCCTCCTTGTGCGATCTCTTTGCTGCCTCGAGGGCGGCTGTGTCATCACCCTTCTGGACGATGTTCACGTCATTGTTTGTCTCGTTCGGATCGGTATCGCCGCGGGAGGGGGAGGAATAGAAGCCGTATGCGAGCACCGAAATGATGACGAGGGGTATAAACGTGACACCGCCCAGCAAATAGGCCACGAGGAGTGAGGTGAAGCTGGCCATGACTCCAGAGTCCGGGAGCCAGCAGGCTCACGGGAGGGAGGGGGGACGGCGAGCTAGAGGGGCACTGCAGCCTCGACTCCTTCGTAGCTAGAGGGCACAGCGAGAACCAGGCATCGGATGTATCGGCGAGGCTCGACGAAATCGGTTCGGTCCTGAAGAGATACAAAAGAGTGTGTCCCGAGGGAAAAGTGTCGATGTTGTTCCGAAGACGGTTGGGGGAGGCGGATGATGGGTGGCCATACGCGGAATTACTTGATAGGCTAGAAGTGTAAGTGACACCGTGAGGCAAGGGTAGCTTTCCCAGCTTACATACGTCATGTGATAACATGAGTCCACCTGCCTGAGTGGGAGCCTCTCAAACCCCACCGTTCGGGACCGTGGCAGGCGTCGACTCAGGTGGCCCGCAGTGGGGGAACGGTACGTACCCTTCAACAAAACATGGAATATAACAAAAGAGACCGCCCGCCTCACACATATCTATTCAAGTGGGAGGAAGGAAATAAGCCTGGGGCGAATGCTAGTTATCTCCAGCCAGGTAGGGGAAACGTTTTTCAAGCTTTAAGTAGGAAAGATGTTTATCTGATCTAAAAGATTATATAACAAGCAGTGCTGTCGCAGCGAGGTCTTTAGCAAAGCCAAGCCTAGGTAGTCAAGAACAAGGTTTTCACTCTCTTTAATATGGTCTATTAAAGATAACACGACCAAGTCATCTTAGCACCACTCGAGCTATCCAACACATTCTGCCTCGCTATAAAAAGTCAAGGTTAATATGTAATAAAGGGTTGTCAGCCGGAGGCGAGACCTGCTAGGGTGCCCATGTACTAACAACCAACAACCAGCAACCAACAAGCCCGGGAAAACTTCGATACCACTCTCTCTGGTTCCCTCCATTGACGAGAATTAAACTAAAAATAGGAACGATAGACCAGATCATAAATAAGGCCGGTTTCCACCCTCCATCCATCCATCACTCACCCACTCTACCAACTCGACCACTTATCTCATCCACACATCCTCTCGAAACCCAAGTCAAGAATTCCGACCAGCCACAATGCCTACCGTCGCAGAGTTGCAGGAGAAATATGACGAGATCTCCAAGATCCGCGATGCTGCCAAGTGTGATTACTCCATCTCCAACGCTGAGAAACGGCGGATATCCGAGGAGCACGCGGCCGCTCGCAAGGAACTGCGAGAGGCCTCAAAGGCGGCCATGGCCGCTGCAGCCCAGGCACCCGCCGCCACCGTCCCCAAAACTCCCTAATTACGGCAATTGAGTCAACAACAAAGCTCGATGTGGTATCGACGACGCGTTGGCAAATGAGGTGGCATCATCAACAGAGCCAATCTCTACGAAATGCAAGGCGAGAGTGTCAATAATTTGGGACTTTTTTGCTGTCGGCGCGGGCTCTGAATGAGCGACGGCGCTTGCTCGTTGCGGATTGGATCGGACCGAAAGAACGCGGGAGCCTCCGCTTCGATGGTGCAACTTGGAGCCGGAGGGAGGAAGATGGTTGGGCGGCAGGATGAAGGACTCGGAATCACATGGCGCATGATCCAGGCCTCCGACCGACGGTGATGCTGTCGCCAAAACTCTTCCAACTCTGACTCAGAGGGCGTGATGGCCCAAAGGACCGTCTTGCGTCTGAGAAGAGCCGGCGAGTATCACCCAGGTCGGCTGGTTCCAGGTTTAGGTGACTATCAGAGAAGTTGTGGAGGGGAGGATAGATATTGTGGGCTATTCGGTGAGCCGAAGTCTTGGTTGTATGCAAAGGATTCCCTGTTGGAGGCAACCCTCGTTCACTATATTGAATGTATACCCAATGGTGTCGCACAGCACTACGAGCCTGACGCAGACAAGCAGTATGGCACCCATCACGTTGTGAAATACAGATAATGGAGGGCCATAAAATACTCCATTTTAATTGCTACGAGCCACAATCACATTGTATATCGACATGTAGGAGAAGCTCTCCCCAAACGTGGTGTGCTGTTGGAGACTCATTCTCTCTACAACGCGACCGCGACGAGGCCATCAAATGCTTTCAGGCGAGCATCTTGCGATTGAGGAATATGACAAGACCACTCACTACTGCCTTTCGAAGAGCATTGCAGATAGAGGCCCGGCATTACTTGGCTTGGGTGGTGTGCGAGAGAAGCCAGGAGAGTAGGACAAGGCGCTGAAGCATTGCCTTGCAGCGGAAAAGATCAAACTCGTAAAACCCAATTTTGATGATGTACATTGCAAACGTAAGTGAAGAAGAGGCACTTGCGCCGCAAGATAACCTAGATAACCGATGTGATCAAGGATCATGAAAGCTTGCTTGGCAGAGCTCCCGCGCAGGAGCCGGGCCTGGCCCTGAAGATGATCCTCCCGTATTGGAAGCTATCTACTCCGAGCTGCCCAGCCGTGATTCCTCAGCCTTCCAGAAATCTGCAAGATGCACCACCGAAGGGCGTTTGTTTGGATCTCGATCCATACATCGCTCGGTCATTTCAATCCAACTAGCAGGGATGTCGTTCCCACCCCAAACAATGTTGACATCGTCAGGGTGTTTGACCTCGTCAAAGTCATCATCGGTTTGGGAAAGAAGCATCCACATAGCCCTTCCCAAAGCGAACACCTCCGCGAGCTCCGTAGCTCGAGGGCAGCTTGCCTGCCATACTGGGAATACGTTCCAGACATTGAAGGTTTCCTGTCCGCCACCTTGTGGCATATTTCGGCGTTCTGGGCCAACATATTTGGTGTACACAAGCCTGGTACCTTCTTCCTTCACATCCCAGGTCCCATCCGCTTCTGGGGCGAGCGTGGTTGCTGGTGCGCCGCTTTGCTCCCAGTCGATAAGGAGCAGGTTTTCTTGGTCGTCCACAATGTAATTTCCAGGCTTGATGTCCATGTGGAAGGTATGCATCACATTGTGCGTGTGAGCGATTGCTAGAGACATCTGATGGCACCATTTGGCCTTCTTCTGAAGAGGAATCCGTATTCCGCTTTCGTTTGTTGCTGCGATCACGTCGGAGAGAGCACCTCTAGTGAAGAAGGTGGACAAATGTCCCATGAGAGTCAAATGACCAGTTGGGCCACGAATGGATACGAGTATCTTTGGGGGTGGTTGAATATGGGGATGTGGTGGCATGTCAGCAATCAACTTGCTCGACCGCCGCCAGGTCTCTACCATGGCGCGAGCAAACTCATCATCTTCGTCGTGGAGCTGTAGGTAGCTTTGGAAGTCGATACCTTTGAAGACAAAATAAGACGGGCCCCCCGCGTCTGCCTGCAGCCGCACTCGCTTGCAGCAGCCTCTGCCACCCATCGCTTCGAGCATAGCAACTTCTGAGATATCAACGATAGGAAGGTGTTGCCCTTGAGGTGACAGGTCGCTCGGTTGGATATTTTTCATGAGGTTAAGATATTGTTGGAAGAGAGGGTCCTGATAAACTCGCCAGGTGACTTCTCTAGTATCGTTGGAATTGAGGTCGATAATGGCGCCTGGCTCACGTACTGGTGGGTCGTTGATGCAGTCGGGCCAGACCATTGCTACGGCAGACCAGACAGCCCTTCGCATGTCGCCTCGATTTGCAAAAGTGGACGTCTGGCTAGACACATCAATGTCATGGTAACAATTGACGATCCGATTTGAAAGCGACTGCGACGGTTTGTCGGGGTCCAGCAAGAAACGGAAGATGAACGCCCTTCCGTCTCCGAGAGATTGGGCATAGACAATGGTTTCGTCTTCGTCGCCCCAGATGCTTTCGGGTGTAGCACCGAGCACAAGTAGAGGTTCTCCCTCAGACATAATAAGGCAAGGATAGAAGGGCGATGAAGACCAGGGACGAAGTTTGATCATAAGAGTAGATGAATATATTAGGGCGTGCTCATGCTTGTGGGGTTTTATTTTTCCGAGTCGGGTCCCTCTCCGGGCTTGCATTCGTGGAGGTGGCCGGCATGTGACTTGTCCGATGAGCCGCTGGTGCGTTGTATTGTATGTAACCCGAGCCAGGACGCCGGTAACGTCAGTATAATCATCTCATATGCCCACAATTCAACATACTCACCTTTAGACAGTGTTAGAGCCGAGGGTCATTCTCCTTCTCCTTCAAGTATGCATCAAACTGCTCCATCTTTATCTCAGCAAACTGTTCCATCTCCTTCATGCCCAACATCTCCATCTGAGGTACGAAGAGCTTCTCGAAGCCAGTCTTGTCATCGCGCTCGAGCCAGCAGTGCGGCGACGCCAACAGCAGCCACGAGGGCACATCATGCAGGTACTGGGCCGGCATGGCGTTGGTGAATTCGAAGTCGAGTACGGCGGTGATCTGGAGCGTCTTGGGGTCGGCGAGCATGTTGAAAGGGCCCATGTCGTCGCTGAAGAGCCTGAAAGAGAGGTCGTCGTCGATGCAGTACTTCGGAATCAGCTGTGCGAGGCGGCGCCGGGCGATAAACCTTTGACGGGCGTCCTCCTTGGTTTCGCAGATATTTCGTTGGGTGCAGAGATGCGTCCACAACTCGTCAGCCCGCTGCCTGAAGAATTCGCTGGAGCGGTTAAAGGGTCCGGAGGATAGCATGTGGGCGGGGAAACCGGTGTCAGCCACAAGCTCGTTCATGTCGTAAGTCATGGGGCGTCCGGCGACGGCCCATCTGCCCAAGTCCTTTTGTTATTGCGCCGATGCTCGGAAACCGCAGCCGTGAGAGCTGCACCACATAGTCGGTAATCTGGCTGTAGACGAGCTCGAGCTTTGTCTGGTCAATCTCGGGATCGAGTATTAACGGGTCTTGATCGCTCTCTGTCAGCTTCTTCAGAAGATCGTCTAGGCAAACCCTGTGCATGAAGTCAACGAGCATGAAAAGCGCCAGCTGCCGCAGGCTGTTCTCAGTCGGACCCCAGAAGTGCACATGGGGAAGAAGAATGGTGGTATGCTCGCGAAGGTAATTGAGAACCATGACTTCGTTCTCGGCACTCCATGGCGAGTATGTGTGGCCGGGCATGGGGAATCGAATCAACACTGAGCGGGGTCTGCCGTCGTCGCCGCCCCCTTCAGGACGCTTGATGACGTAGCCGATATTGAACGAGCCTTTCAACCAGCAATGGTATTGCCCAGCTCCCTGCCATCCCAGAAGACCATTAACAAAGGTCACGATATCGTCTTTTGCCGCCTGGAATTTCCTGATGAACTATCGGTGCTCATCGTTGTTGTTGGCCTGAAGGATCTCGTCGTAGTATCCCATTTTCTTAGTTAGATCAACGTTTAGGCGATAAGAAAGGGCTGAAAACGAATGCGTAGATGATTCAGACAAATATCTCGCCTAGTAGACAGGGATTGTCTCAGCCTAACACCACCACTTATGCAGGCCGCTTGGTATGTGGCCCGCAGGCCTACGCGAGAAGGCGAGTCATCAACACGCTACCCAAGTTCTCAGGCTGTGAGTGATAATCAGCTTCAAGAAATCTTAATCTTCGGCTCACTGACAGCTAGAAGTTGGCATCCGATATTGCTCGCTCTGTTCAAATTTGACCCCCGAAAGAATGAATCAAAGCTTCGACAACCGCTTCTGTTGTCGAGAGTCGGCCCCTCCAGCAACCTTGAATGATGGCATCGTAGTTCAACTCGTCACATGTCGGAAAGTCGAGGCTCCCAAAACGTCGATCTCCCTCCTCCTCCTTTAAGTCGCTATAGGGCTCCTTGCCAGCTGCAATAAAGTACAGGACTGGGCCTAGGCTGAAGACATCGTCCGCCGAAGTAGGTCTGTAATCGCGATCCCAAATCTGGGACTAGTGACGAGGTCCAGGTGCAACAGTCCAGACCGTGTGTCCTGGATAAGAGCTGCCGGCAAAGTCATAGATCCGGAGGTTCAAGTCCTTATCTAGAAGAAAATTTCGAGGCGTGACGTCTTGGTGAACAATTCTAGCAGCATGGAGGCTTTGGAGTGCCTGGGAAGCCTGTAGAGCCCATTTTTGACGGGTGCTAGCATCAGCATTATCGTGTTCTCTGAGGTATAATTCCAAGTCTCCATTGGGAAAGTAGCGTTATCCCAATCGATCAACTTGGGAATGAAGGTATTAGACCCGAGGATATAAATATTATGCTCGTGCTCCATGTCTTCACGAGCCCTCTCCTCCTCACTCGGCCAATAGGGATTTGTGGTCGGGGTTTTGACAATGTCGCCAGAAGGAAGCCGCTCTACCAGCGCTGTTGCACCACGATGTAAAAAGTCTCCCTTGGTAATATAATAAATGTACCCCTCGGGAACGGGATTCGGGATCATGAAAGTTGATTCTGGCAAGTGTGGGTGAAGTTTTCGTTGCCAGTCGCCGGGAATGGGGACATATCGAATACCCGCGGGTAGGGACGGGCGGTAGGTGGAGGATCTTGCGTGCCAGCCCGAGGGGATATTTGTGCGGCATCTGGCAGTTTAGGTGGCGGCGAGCGCGGCCGCGATGCATCGGCCCCAGAGCGCAACCGATAACGCCTAGGGCGTCTGCCAGTGGCGTGTCCTTTCGCCCGGTTCGGGTTCACAGTAGCTAAGCTCTACGCCCGATGATCGCCCATTTGCGGTATACTCGTGTTTTGACCGACAGACTTCTCTAGGCCAACAGCCTCATGCTGGGGCGAGGATGCATGGTCGTAATCTCCGTTCGCCTCTTCGGCAGCCCTGAGCAAATCTGCCTCGCTCTGTTCTGGCGTCTCGGGGGGTTCGGTACGTAGATGCTTGTCTGGTAGCGAGTCATCACCATCAGAGTCTGCTGGGTGTTTCTTCTTTCGTTTTCTCGGCCTTGACTCCCCTCCGCGTTGACTCCCCTCCGCGGAGGTCCGGTGACGGCTTCGACGAGTCGGCATTAAGTGTTGTCGAAGGGGTACACTCTCGGTCAGCTTGCGGTGACGAAGGGCAACTCGGTATGTTCTGGGTCGGACACGTCGGTGGTCGAAGGCTTGGGGCTGGTAGCTAGAGTCGGGAGAATGTGCAGCCTGCTTCGGGCGTTGCGTTCCTCGGATCGCATGAAGATATCTAGAGGCGGGTTAGCTCATCCTCCTCCCCATCATGACGGCGGCAAGCTGACCCAGAGATGGCATCGTCCCATCTTCATTAGGCCCAAGGAATGAGGCGCAGAACGCGATAAGGCAGTCGAGACTTGCGTAGAGCTCGAGCCGTAGATGACGGAAGCTTTGGTTTTTGTCCAGCAATCCGTAGCCCAAGTGGAGGAACGTGCCAATTTTGTCTTGCATCTTCTTCAGTTCATCCAACCTCTGATCTCTCCTCTCTTGCAAACGTGCATAGAAGTCTTCCTTGTCGCGAGACTGGCGCACAATCTCGTCCACGTCATGGCGGAAGGCGTCCGGATCCTGGATGAACATGGGTGCTGTGTTGAAGCGCTCATGGAGGTCTGCGAAGAGGTCTTCCTCTTTGAGGCCATCAATTTTCCAGAACGGCCAACGGTACTCAGCTTGCCGCCGTCATGATGGGGAGGAGGATGAGCTAACCCGCCTCTAGATATCTTCATGCGATCCGAGGAACGCAACGCCCGAAGCAGGCTGCACATTCTCCCGACTCTAGCTACCAGCCCCAAGCC
>JABFFE010001855.1:0-16873 GCA_013623625.1 Fusarium setosum
ACGCCCTCCAGGATGGCATCAAATATGCCAATGGCGGTCGTGCGCTAAAGCACCTCGGCATTCCCTGCATTACGGTCCCCATGGGCACCACCGCCGACAAGAAGATGCCTGTGGGTATCACATTTTGCGCAAAGGCTTGGCAAGATGATCATCTGCTCCGAAGCGCTTATGCCTATGAAGCCGGCTCTCGGAGACGTACCATGCCGCCATTGGCACCACCACTTCTGTCCGACAGTATCGCTTTGTCTCGGGCAGACGGGGATGCTTCAAGAGAGACTGCGCCGGTGCTGACTGTCGAGACGACAAGCTTTGAGAAACAGGATGATGCCAACAACGAGGTACGCTTGGTTTCTGCTTCAGGCAGCGTCGAAGTCGGCGATCCATCGGTGCAAATTGCCTCCGTGTCAGCTTATGTCAACGGCGAGCCTTCGGATGCCATTTCGTTTGAAGGCGGACAGTGGTCTTTCAAGGCTCGAGCGAGCTTCCAGAAGAGGGCGGAGCGGTTCCCCACAATCGCAAAGGTGCCCAAGGATCAGTTCATGGTGGTGATAATTGCGAAGGCGTCCAATGGCAGATGTGCAGCAAGACTGTTGATGATTGATTGAAGTATCAGTCTGCGTGGGGGGAAAGCGAGATGCTTTGGAGTTGTGGATAAGATACAAGGAGCATGGGTCGAAGGAGAAGATTGGGGAAATCATGTGATGCACTGGGACTTGACCGACTCAAAACCCCGGACAGCATTGCAATTGAGCATGATCAGACAAATAAATTCTAGCCACCCTCCTCCGAGTCATGTTCAATAAATCCTAGTCTGTTCTTTGCTTGTAAAAATCCTTCGCATGGAATTGCCCAGGCAGGAAGGAATGCGGGGGAGCTAAGCTGCGTGCGGAGTAGTGTGAGATCTGGCCTGCCTCTTGAAGTCTTGCTCGGAGCATTCCCCGCATTCTTGCTTGCTACTCTCACATCCCCCATCCATCCCCTTTCTTCTCTCGCTTCTTGTAGACATATCATAATGCGGAGCCGACGGGGATGCTGGACATGTCGGCTGCGGCACCGTAAATGCGACGAGTCGCTCCCCGCCTGCAAGGAATGCAGCACGCGACACATCACCTGTCATGGCTACGATCTCCGGGCGCCAGACTGGATGAGCAATGAGCGCATGCTGCAAGAGGAGCTCCAGCGCATCAAGGGTGCAGTCAAGGAGAACTTTCGACGCGTCAAGAAAGTCCAGAACCGACAGATTGCCAATGCCCTCGCCCGTGCATCACGCTCTGGTAATGGGGAGGATGCCTTCTCCACAGCGAACACTACCCATAATGAGATGCTCCCAGGAGCCACGGGTGAATCTTCCTCAGCAGCAGCAGCAGCACCAACAAGAAACACAACCTTCAGAGAAGCCCAACACCTGGTACACTATCTAGACTACATATTCCGGTTGCAATTCCACTACTATGTCGACGCTCCCGATCATGGAGGCCGGGGCTGGCTCTTCTGGTTACTGACCCGGAGTGCCCCTTTGCGTCACGCAGCCCTCACTCTATCAGCCTTCCACCAACACACAACTTCACACTACCGGACCGAGCAGCAAGAAGCAGAGCTACTCCACTATCACACCCAGGCACTGCAGGAATTGCGACAGGTCCTCTGTCGTCGTGGGGTGGATCAGTCCAAGACCAACCGGGAGGACTGGGTAGAATTCATCGCGGCAGGCCTGTTTCTCATCAGCTTCGAGGTAGCTTCGCCCTCTCTTCAGCGCAACTTGTGATTCTGATGCGAGACAGGTATTCCAGGGCGGGATAGATAACTGGGAGACTCATCTCAACGCTCTCGTGTCCGTCGCAAGCGAGTTATCCCCATGCGACCTAGACCCCCAGTCCCCAGATCTCCAGAGCCCTGACATGGACTATATCCAAGGCATGAGAACCGCCGAGGAGTTCATGATAGTCAATGTACTTTGGTTCGATCTGCTCTCTTGCGTGTCTACTGCCGCCGCACCAAAGACGCCTTACCATGAATGGCTCGAGAGCGGGAACATTGATATGGCTCGCGTAATGGGGTGTCAGAATGCCACCATGTTAGCAATTGGGGACATTGCTCGGCTCGAGGCCCAGGCCACCTCGATGAGCTCTCAAAGCCTCCAACACAGCATTCGCGAGCTGGAACAACGCATCTTACAATTCACCCAGGCTCTGGAATCGGATACTCAAGTTTGTGCCCCTCTGGATAACTCGTGGTTTGACGCTAACCCGCGCACAGCAGCCATCAACCACCCGCTCAGTCACACGACTCTATCTGATGGGAGCCCTTGTACAAATATACACCATCGCCGCAGAATACAATTTAGTAGCGTCTGAGCCTCGAGAAGCAGTAGACAGAGTCATCGATGCCATCGATCGGATGGACAAGGACCTGTCACTACGCGGTGTGCCATGGGTCTTGTGCGTCGCCGGATCAATAGCACTCCCCACCCAACAACCAGTCTTTGAGAACGCCCTCGTGGAAGTCCTCGATCAGTCCGCGTCAGGGTTCACCAATTGCGGCACAGTGCTGCGCATCATCAAGCACGCTTGGGGTCAACAGACCCGCCACCCAGACCAGATGTGGACTGCGAGGCGTGCCATTGCCGATTTGGGAATATCGGCCCTCTTGATCTGATCTGCTAGTAAATCTTGAAGCCACAAGAGAATTCTGGAACATGTGTTACCCTGTACGAATACGACGGCGAAGTTGAATGGTTCATCGATGCGCTTTCACTCAAGCGGGATGCCCGCGTGCGGCGAGCAACACAGCAACTAAGCTCATTCTGAATACAGCGCTTCTCAATGAGACATGGCCCCGCATGATCTACCTCTTCAAGTGTAAGTGCATATTTTAGACCGCTATAGAAGTGAATGGCGTCAAAGTAGAGAACGTCCTACTGCAAAATTGTCTCTTTGCCTCGGCTTGATATTCCTCAACAAGTCCACATTGAGATCCAAAAGTCCCTTACTTTCTCATGCTTTCATATACATTCCGTTCTCGAATCTTCATGAACTTGGAGTGAATCTATATATTTTCGACGCCGTGGTATTTCTCAAGGGACTGCCTTATATATTTACATGTGGTGATGTTGTTGCCTCATTCTCAACGATTACCTAGGCATACTAAAGAGGCGCATCCTCACATGCCCTTTCGACCCATACATTAAAAGCCATCAAACCAAAACCGACCTATTAAATCCCGCGCAATTTTCCCGATTTATCCTCCTTTCGAAACACCTTACTCGCTCCTGTGGGTGAAACGGCTGCTTACCGATACACACGTGGTTTGACGTGCCCCTCCACCATGCGATCGCGCAATCCGCATCACGCCTGACGAAGACACAACACTGGCCCATCACGAGTCAAGGAGCCCTCGGATGTCTGGCACCGGGGGAGCCCAGCTTATCAATATGACATCGATCACGTCTTCAGCTGTTGACGCGGCCGTGGTTCTTAATAAAACCCTGATAAATCATGACGCTGTTGGTTTGACCCGAGTATCACACCAAGTGTATATACACGTCCGCTCGATGACATGACCCAAAACGCGACTCCAAACTCCGAGGCGCGTCCGCTGCTCCAGACGGCGCGTCCAGAATCCTACAGCGCAGCCGCCTCAGAGAACAGCGACGCCGTCAAGACACCAGCCTCTCCCCCGAGCTCCGTGGACGAAGGCGAGGTTGGAACCGGAAATGTCGAGCCCTCACGAGCCATCGAAGACGACGTCCTCCCCGAGACATCCACAATAGGCCGCACGCTGACCTGGAAGAGCGCATACATCCTTGTGATATCACGCGTCGTCGGCAGCGGCATCTTTGCCACACCCGGCGCCATCGTCCAGTCGGTCGGAAGCCCCGGCCTCTCGCTGTCGCTATGGATCGTCGGCGCCGCGATAGCGGCATGCGGTCTTGCCGTGTCGCTCGAGTTCGGCTGCATGCTTCCCAGGTCCGGCGGCGACAAGGTCTATCTCGAGTTCGCATACCGACGGCCGCGACTCCTGGCGTCGACGCTCTTCGCCCTGTACGCGGTGCTGCTGGGCTTCACGGCGAGCAACTGTATCATCTTTAGTCAATATACACTTTTCGCATTTGGAATGGACGACGCCAACGACTTTCTCCGCAAGGGCCTGGCCGTTGGGTTGCTCACTTACGTCACCGTCATCCACAGCGTGTTCCCCAAGCTCGGCGTCAAGGTACAGAATATTCTCGGCTGGATCAAGATCGGTATCATCCTGTTCATGATCCTTTCGGGCTTCTACGTGGTCATCTTCCGTCCCAACGTCGACGCCATCCCCGCAAACCAGCTGGCCTGGGACCACCTCTGGGACGACAGCAGCTGGAACTGGGGCGTCATCGCCACGTCGCTGTTCAAGGTGTTTTACTCGTACGCCGGGCTCGACAATGTAACCAACGTGATGAACGAGGTCAAGAACCCGGTGCGCACCTTGAGGTCCGTCGCGTTGACTGCGCTGATCACGACGTGCGGCATGTATCTCCTCACCAACGTGGCGTATTTCTTGGTTGTGCCCATCGACGAGATCAGAGGGAGCGGCGAGCTCATTGCCGCGCTCTTCTTTGAGCGTCTTTTTGGAGAGAGGTTTGGTCGAATCATCCTCCCCACGGCCGTGGCGCTTTCTGCGATCGGAAACGTCATGGTCGTCGCTTTTGCCATGGTACTACCCAAGACATTGTAAACGCATGTGTGAAAGTTGGCTGACCATCATCAGGCACGCATGAAGCAAGAGATCGCCAGACAGGGCTTCCTGCCATATTCAGAGATCCTGTCTTCGTCAAGACCGTTCAACTCACCCTTGGGCGGCTTCATCATCCACTACATCCCCTCGTTCCTCGTCATGGTCCTGCCTCCATCAGGAGCCGTCTACTCCTTCATCCTCGACATCGACGGATACTCTGCGCAGCTAATCGGCCTCGCCGTAGCAGTGGGCCTTGTCAAGCTCCGCTTCGAGCGACCGGACCTGAAACGACCTTTCAAGGCGTGGATGCCTGCCGTGTTCATCCGGATAGTCTTGAGCGGTGCTCTGCTTGCGGCGCCCTTCTTCCGCCCGCCGGAGGACACGGGCGGAATGTTCTGCGCGACTTATGCGGTTGTAGGATACTCAATGTACGTCAGAAACCTGCTTCCTCTACTTGACCTTGCTGACCAGTTTGATGCAGTTGCGCCGTGGGCGTGGTGTACTGGTACATCTGGACCATTGCGATCCCTCGCTGGCGAGGGACGAAGCTAGAGGAGGAGACGCTTGTGTTGGGAGACGGCACGACGATCACGAAGCTAAGATATCAGTAGACGGGCAAGACAGGGTACGTCACAGACATAGAGAGTAGGAAACGGTTTCTTTGTCGATCACATATATTTAGACGCTCCAGAGAGCAAGAATAGAATCTTGGACGGATGCACCCGCATGTTGATCGTCCACGTTGTCGAAAGCGTGCCATCTCACGGGGATCAAGCTCGTGGCTCCGAATCTAATCGGGTCACCTTAAATTGCCAAGATGGGCTAGGGATAGGGGGAGATGGATCCTGGGGCGCGCTATTTCCGATGGAGGCCGTCTAGAAATGGCTCTCGTGTAAGGACTCAGCACCAACGAGATGGATAGACTATGGATCTTGGAGTGAAAGGGCTCGGACTTACCTGGGCATTTGCATCTTCCTTTCTCCCTGCCCTCAAACATCCGCTGGCTCGCTTACTCTAGCTCCGAGAAAATGGGCTTCAATGAGAGATTGATTCAGGGCTGAATCCGGATTTCTCCTGATTGCTTCTTTGAGCTCACTCACTCACTCCTCCACCCTGCCAGCTTCATAAGCAACAAGTCGGAAAAAAAAGTAAAGAATGAGTCAAGCCATAACAGGCTCACAAAACAGCGGCGTGATGCCAAGAGACGGCACAGAGGGATGCAAACAAAATATCTGTGCCGTCTTTCTTTATCATTTGCCAGCTCAGGTGCCAAGGCCGATGGTCATCCCTGGTGTCTTCCACAACGGGGTCAAGCTCACCAGGCCTCCCAAGCTGAACATGAATCGTCTCGGCTCCAGCGACGACCCGTGCTTATTAGACGGTAAATAATTGTCGAGAAAAAACATATCTCGTTGCCGAAAGCATTTTGCGGACCCCGTCTTGTGGATGAAAAGTTGCCATGGGTCAACAGATGGCATTTTGACAACCACAGATGGGAATCATAACCCTCACCATTCGGCCGAGTGACGCATCCATCCCTCTTCCCCAACTTTTGCATCAATGACGCCGCAGCCTCTCAATAGTCTCAATCAATAGACCCGATGAAAATTCTCCCTGGCATCAGCAGCAACAGCAAGAGGCGTCGACCACAGTGGGTGGACGCGTCGCCTCTTGGCGGGAGTGGCTGCTGGGCGACTTTTTCCCAGCCACCGTCTCCTCTTTATCAAGCCACGGGCGGTCCTGGGCGCTCACGCTTAAATTACCTGTGGTCTAAATCGGGGGCACACGATAACCTTTGACGCACCAATCGAGAAGGCCTGCAAGGCACGCTTCCGCGGGTCACCGCCGGGTTGCATTCTGGAAATAGGGCTCGCTTTGTTCCGAGATTGTCGCCCTCCGGCTATCACGGTTCCTTGCTTGGCAGGTTGACGTGTGAATACGCGCCGACGAGCCCTGCGGCGTGATTGTTCCAAGTTTGTGGAGATTCGTGGCGTTGGCTAGGGCAGGATGCGTGTTCACTGACTCTTGCAAAATCAGTCGAGCATTTTGCTCGCTTAGAGAAGAAGAAAGCAACTATGCAGGTCAATAAACAGTACATAGCGGTAACAGCTCGGAGAAACAGACATTCTCTGACAACCGTCCTCAACACCATGTCGATTCTCTCTTCACCACGACTTTCCGGCGTTTCAGAATCCGCCTCTCCGTAAACATACTTTTCCAAGCAAGATAAGGTAGGCCACGTACGCGCCGGGTCAAGCCCTCCGCCTGCAAGCTCCTGTGTCTTATCTCCCCCCTCTGAAAATTTCCATGTTTTATCCCCCACCTGGCCAAGTTTGTTTCTCCATATTGTTTCATTTTATCCCCCGTAGCGCGGTCCCAGCGTCACAAACTCTGTCGCCCGTAGCCTCAACTGACGGCAGACCGCACCCCTGACTGACGCCCACGACAAAGACCAGGATATTAGCTCCACATGCAGGGGCTGTCAATGGGGCTCAAAACCAGTCTTTGCTGCAAGACGACCGCCACCAGCTGAACTATTGATTTACCAAAAGCAGAGGCGTCGATAGCTTCAGCGCCAACAGGCCCAACAGCAGAAACACGACTCCAGCTGAACTTGTCTTCCCCCCTGACACCAATGCAAGTGGTGCCTGGAACTATGCCTCTCCTGCTCTAGAACCCGTGGGTTTGCTGCCCTCGCCGTCACTCCCAACGGCGTGGCTCCGCACCTCCGGAGCCTCGGCCGACCAACCAGATCTCGCCCCGAAGCGATGTTGGATGTTGTTCTGACCTCATCACCGCCGTTAGTCCTGGAGCCGCCGGTCTTGGTATTGCAAGAATGGGCTCATGGAGAACCCGACAACCGTAAGCCCACCGTTGACGGCGCGTATGGGTCGCCATCACCAACGCCTCGAGTTCACTCCTTTGACGCTAAACCGGATACCTCGATCGGCAATTTCAGCAGGCTGTTCCTGAGAGACGACATCATGTTAAGGTATATATACAGTACATCTTCACGCAGCCCTTCGCGAGGTTCCTCTTGTTTCCCCAGCGGCAACACTCTTCTTTCCTTGTTGCTGTCCGTTTCCCTTGTCATTCATTAGTTGATATCCAACTTCACTCACTCTCTTTACCCCCCATCCGAACGGATCTGTTTCTTCAGTTTCCCACTCACAATCGTTATCACAAATAGTCTAATCCTTAACCAACAATGCCTTCCGCCAAGGTCTTTGCGGCCGTCCTGGCTGCTCTGGCCATGCCCTTGGCCAACGCCGGTCCTTGCAAGCCCAAGAGCAGCACCACTCTTGACTCAACGACCACCGGAACAGAAACATCGGCCACCAGCACCGGCCTGACCACTACCGGCACGGCTGACGCCACCACTACGTCAGGAACAACCGAGATCTCCGTCTCAACCACCGGAACAACGACCAGCGCCGCCTCAACCACCACCGGAGCATGCGCCACCTACACTCCCATCAGCCCTGCCCCTCTGGGCTGCGGTGAGTCTGGCAGCGCCCCCAACTGCGACGGTAAGATCATCCCCAGCGACAACCAGCTCACCAGCTCGGCCGACTGCGGCAATCTCTGCGGCAAGACCCCCGGCTGCTTGTCTTTCTCCTTCAAGGCGTCTGGCAGCTCACAGTGCACGCTCTACAGCGCCTCGCTCGCCGGCATTGGCTTCCAGTCTGGGGGGCTGAGCGTCGAGTACTTCTATGACCTTGACAACTGCTTCGGCTGCGGTCAAGAGACTGGCACCACTCAGACTGGTGCTTCTTCCACCACGGCAACGACCTCCGGCACGGAGAGCGCCTCTACAACCGCTTCAGGATCTACCACTGCAACAGGATCTGGAACCACGACCACAGGATCTGGATCAACAACTGGTACAGAGTCAGGATCAACAACTACAGGATCAGGATCTACTACTGGCACAGAATCAGGTTCAACAACCACGGGAACTGGTTCGACAACAACAGGATCTACAACTGCCACAGAATCAGGCTCAACAACCACAGGTTCAACGACTGGCACAGAATCAGGCTCAACAACTACAGGAACTGGATCTACTACTGCCACAGAAACAGGAACAACAACAACGGGAACTGGATCCACGACAACCACAGCGTCAGGATCAACAACAACCCAGTCCACAACAGGCACAGAATCAGGAACCACAACCACAACCGCCGCCTGCACATCCTACACTCCCATTGCTCCTCAGCCCCAAGACTGCGGCAAGCAGGGCAGCGTCAACCCCCTCGACGGCCTTGCACACACGATCGGCGGTTCTCAATATGTTGGCTCCTCCGCCAAGTGCGGCAACCTCTGCGGCACTACTGTCGGCTGCCTGTCCTTCTCTTACGAGGCTTACGTTCTCGGCGTTGGCGGTAACTGTCAGCTCTACGATCTTCCTCTAAGCGGCCTCAACTTCCAGGACTGCCCCATCGGTGCCGTTGAACCTGCGTTCTACGATCTCGACGAGTGCTTCTCCTGCGCCCAGGCTACTGCCACCTCGACAACTGCATCTGCTACTTCCACCGGAACAACTGCCACGTCTACGCAGACAACGACAACTGCAGAGTCAACTACAACAACGACCGCAGAATCAACTACAACAACCGCTTCGGAATCATACTCAACAACCACAGAATACAGCACAACCACAGAAGCCTCAACAACCACCACAGAGGCAACCACCACAACCTCAGCCGCCACCTGCGCAACCTACACCCCTGCCTTCAGCGAGTGCGACCGCAACACCGTCTGCGGCGTCCGGGGCGAGATCTGCAACGGCAAGAAGATCAATGGCGTGGGCGACAACTCGTGCCTCGAGAGCTGCGCCAAGAGCTGCATCGAGTACGGCGCCGACTGCAAGTACTTCATGTTCGAGAAGCGCCGCCCCAACAAGGAGGCCAAGTGCGTCCTGTACTCCAAGGGTGACGTCAAGGACAACGCCTACTCGTGGGAGTTCTTCTACGAGCCCGACTGCTTCAAGTGCAAGGAGCCCAAGCGCGGCAAGGGCGGAAAGACCGGCGGTGGTAAGACGGGTGGTGGAAAGACCGGCGGCGGCAAGACCGGCGGCGGCAAGACCGGCGGTGGTGGCACGATTACCAAGAAGATCAAGGAGGCCACTAAAGAGTACTAAACGTTGGTTGTCGAGTCTTCACAGTAAGTGGTTGAGGCATTCATCCGTCTTGATCACTGCTCTGTGATGCCCCCCTTCAAGTTCTGTATACTTCACTTCCAAAGGTCATGTAACGTGTTGAAACGGAGGAAACCATATGGAGCGTACATGTATATCTACCGTACCTAATATTTAAATCTAGTCTACTTTTTCATACACTTAGATTTCGGGCGACCGAACACTTTTGTTGTCTCTCATCCACTGTTCTGTGAGCCCCTATTCGCATCCAACCCAACATTGTTCCATCGCCCAACTTCTTAACCGTTCAGCTCAGACGAGGCAAGCGGTGGATCAAATGATGGAGGCGGCGTCTGAGTTATCTCACCCAGTCCCAAGCGCAGAGGTAAGCCTGGCGTACGAACCAACATTTGGAATTGCCATCTGTCAAGTCCTGTATCATTCATCGCACGTCACCACCTCCATCTTGTAGTGGCGTCTCAGTTTCCCTCCCTTCCCTCCAACGCCGGTCGGGTTTATCAATAGCCACGTTAAGGGGTTACATTGTAGATTTGGCGCCCATCACGGCCTAAACGATCCCACCAGAACGATAGCCTATTGTGCTCGGACTCCCGACTAGGTGAGGCACGCGAGATGGGTCCAGAAATAGCTGGCCCAATGCGTAACCAAGATCTGTGCCATGGAGTGCACGCGTACGCGCCTCACCATCCAGGGGCGTGCTGATGACTGGACTGCAGACCCTCTGGAGTCGTGGATAACCGCCCTACCCTCTCGATAGCTACAAAAGCTCCAGCTCGTCAAATCTTCATCCAGTCTCTTTACTCATCGTCAACCCTAGGCATATTTCTAGGTAGCTTCTTCTGCTCGGTCCCCATCACCACTGCAGATGGGTTAGCTTGACGTTGCAGCCCGTTCACTCAGCACAGACAACTCACGTCGATCAAACAAGTAATAACTCGTCACCAGCAAAATCGGCATGCCAACGATAACCCGAGTCCACCTCCTCGCCGCAACGTTATACCGCTCCGCCCTGTCTTGGATCTTCTGCGCCATCTTCCTGCTCCGCTCCAAGGCGTCCTCGTTCTGACGCTGTCGTCGTAGCCGCGCGGCACGGAGCTCGGCTTCTCGAGCCTCGGCAGCACGCATGGGACCGATGCGAGGAGGCGCTGCATCAGAGGGCTGTCCCGACGCGGAACTTGATTCGTTGGTTGATGATATGGACGTCCCTGGCTTGTCTTTGAGGATGTGAAGACGGGCGGGACGCTTCGCGTATTGTGAAGTTGTTGAAAAATAGCATGATACGCTCGACCGGCTCGATATGGGTGTCGAAGATCGCGATTGAGGTCGATATTGTAGGCTCAGCTTGAGCGGGTATTCGAAACGACTTCCCAGAGGCGCTCGATGGAGATACTCAATTGCCAGTCTCCGAGGCGCGTGAAGTGATGACATGGTATCGATACGGTCAAAGGATAGAATAAAGGGCGCAATTGATAAGCCAGAAGCTGTTGTGACGTTGGGTGTCGCTCCAAGCAGTTGGAGAGACGCCCGGTTCCGAGAAAAAGATCGCCAACGCTCAGGTTCCTTATCGATAAGACGGCAACCCTCGGGTCAAAGGCTCCCGCAAGCTATCAACAACAGAACTTTAAGACATCGAGCATGAATGATGAATACCAACGATTTATTAGCCATAAGACATAATTCTGAGTGCTCATATAATCAAAAGCTACTTGAAAACTCTGCAGTGTTTAATAGCGTCGTTGCTACGTATGCCTAATTATACAATATTCGCATCTGTCTTCATCCGAAACGCCTTTTGCAACCTTCCTTTACAGCCTACCCATGAATCACCTCGCCAATCAGTCATCGTCTTCGGTGTATCGAGGACCAGTCGCCGCAGGAGTCTCTGGTGCTCCATAGGCTGCAGGCGTCGGGGCACCATAGTAGCCACTCGCAGCCGGCGTTGGAGCTCCAGCCGCAGGTGTTGGGGCCGAGTCTGCTCCCCATCCACCTTGCCAGCCTCCAGGAGTCGGTGCGTTGACGGCAGGTGTGGGCGCCGAGTAAGCACCTGGAGTAGGAGCGTTCATCGCACCAGGAGTTGGCGCTCCAAGAGCACCGCCAGGTGTAGGAGCATCGTATGCGTTCGAGCCTGATGCACCCGGAGTGTAGCCCCATGAGTCGTTGCCACTGGCTCCCGGAGTTGGCGCCGATGCTCCCCAAGCAGGAGTCTTGGAGCCTGATCCCCAGCTATCCCCTCCACCATAGGCCGGTGTGCGTGAGCCAGCACCAAAGGCATCTCCAGGAGCAGGTGTTCTGCCTCCAGCCTGCCAGGCAGGTGTGCGCGAGCCAGAACCATAAGCGGTACGGCTGCCATCGTAGGGGTTGACAGTTCGGGAACCGTCTGCCCAAGCCGGTGTACGTGCTCCCATGTCATGGGCCTTCCAGGCTGGTGTTCGTCCACCTGCTGCAGGAGCTGTATAATCGTTAGCAGAAAACCCTGCTACTAGACAACTAACAACTTACTTCGAGATCCCCAAGCAGGCACGCGATCCGATCCGCCACTGGCCATAGGCGTCCGAGAACCGCCCTGCCATCCTGGGACTCTGTCACCTCCACCTCGGCCAGCACCACCTGAATAGCCGCCTCGGCCTCCTCGGCTGATGTCAATAGTAGCTCCAGTCGTCTTGTTCTTGAAGCTCAGACTGTCGCGTGGCACTGTGACCGTCTTGCTCTTGGTGTGCAGTTCAACACGAGCATGTGTGTCAGTCGTGTCCTTGACAATGCCCAAGAGGCCCTTGTAGGCTCCCTTTCTGATAATAACAGTCTGGTCAATGGCCTTGTCACGGCCGAATGACTTGACAGGCTGCATAGGTTTGTTCTCGGCCCCGTTCTTGTGAAGCTTGAGCGCTGGGTTCATTGCGTTCAGGTCGGGACCTGATGAGCCACCGCTGACTCGTCCACCCTTGGCTGCGATGGTGTTGACCATGCTGGCCTTGGTGACAAAGACACCTGCGTTCTCCTTGCTGTCATTGGTGTGCAAGAACACATATGAACGATGGATGTGAATGATCTTGCCCTGACGCTGCTGGCCCGTGTACTCCTTGACAACATCCTCTAGGCGGATCTCAGAGCCGTTGCGGTCGGCTGCCACAGCTGTCTTTCGCTTCGGCAGCTTATTGGCAATTTGCGATGGCATTACCTGGCGAGTGTCCCCGAACTGATCAAGTACAACAAGCGACTCGCGGTCGACCTTGACGACACAGCCCACGGTTGTAGGGTCCAGCTGCACAAGATCGTGAAGGGAGTACTGACCAAGAGATCCTTGACCACCGATATCACTCGCTTCGCGCAAGTCCTTGCTAAAGACGGTGATTTCATTTTGGGTCTGATCCGAAAGGAGGGTAACACGATCGTCCTCAATGTTGACAACCATTCCGACTTCATCTCGGAATTTGCTGCCACCAATGACCTTGACATGGTCACCAATTCTGAATCGCTTGCGCAGGGCTCTGATGGGAACATCAATTTCCTGTCCCGCAAGATCGCCTTCGGTGACAGAAAGGGAGACGACATCGGTCTGGACTCTCATCGCTTTGCCGACAACACCCTTTTGCTCGCCCGTGTATACCTCAACAATGTCGCCAGGAAGGTATGTGGCCAGCGCATTGCTGTCTTTGAGACTTGCTGCCAGAGCCTTCAGGTCGAGGTTCTCGGTACCATCTTCAGCATTTGAAGTGAATATGGTGACTTCCTCCAGCGAGGGGTTGACATCGGTCACTTTGAGCTGTTGGATCTTGATATCCTTGACTTGGAAGCCGTTCTCAAACTCCTCGCCCATATAAGTCCAAGTGTTTGTGGTGGGATTTCCTTGAATATGCCGTGGGTGACGCTTTCGGGCCTCAACTTCGCTGAACAGTCTCTGCGGTGGTCGGGGACCAGCGTTGCCAAAGGGCCTCTTGCGTTTGCCGTCAGCGGTGACAGCAGCGAAGGCGTCATCGCGCATTCCATAGTCCAATCGGGGAATGAATCGAACGCGAGCTTCCAAACCATTCTCTGTGACATCAACAACCTGCGCCAGATCTCCATTGTGCTTCATGGGTCTTCGTAGGCGAACCCACGCGCCAGGCTCCAGAGTTGGGGTCTTCGAGACGCGGAAGAGATCAGGCATATCCTTGATTTCGACCAGGATCATCTTGGAGTGGGGATACACATTAAGCATACTGTCCAGCGCTTTCAAGATGTCCGTCTGTCGCCGAGCCTCGACGTAGATGAAGCCCTTCATGACAGAGTCGGGACCGCCACGCTCAAAGGCAGCAGTGACGGCGAGTTCATCCTTGGTGCCAAGCCGTTCTTCAATACGTTTCATGATAGAAAAGACAACTTCGCGCTCCTTGCCTTCCTTACATCGAACAGCCCAAATGCTTGGGTCGTCGACACTGGGGAGGAGGAGTCGCTTTGGGACGATTGATGCGTCTCTGAAGCTCTTGCCGGAGCGTCGGTTGCCGTATCGCTGTCGCAAGATTTCTGCCTGCTTCTCGGCATCCATACTGGACTCCATCTCTCGACGGCGATCGAGCTCGCGATGTCGTCGGTCATCGTTCATTCCTCCGCTTTCGGCCATGTCGTCAGGGTGCTCATTGGCGATGAAGTCACCTATTTCCTCGCCAAGTACCTCATCGTCCTCGCCCTCGTCCTCATCGTCGACTTCGGCTTCGATATCGAAGAAGTTGGCGCCTCTTTCCTTGCGGCGCTTCCTGCGATGACCCTGAGAGTCCATTTAGTATCAATCCAAGGCATGCAGCAGATCCAGACCGTTAGCGCGAGGGTCTTGTACTCACCTGCTGAACATCCTCATCTTCCTCATCTTCTTCCTCGTCTTCCTCGTCGTCGTCATTACGACGCCTGCCGCCGTCTTCCTCTTCTTCCTCTTCCTCCTCATCGTCCTCATCACCGCGATGCGCAGGACTGCTTCCTCGAGCTTCCGACCTCACCTGCTTATCGGCATCGTCGCCATCTTGCTCGTCGTCAGAAATGTCGGCCGGCGCGGGATTGAAATCCTCCTCCTCTTCAGAGTCGTCGTAGCGCGAAGGGTCGTGAGAAGACATGGTGGCGACGGAGTCGCGACACGTAGCGCGTCGGTGGGTTAGTTAGGAGGTTCGCCAGAGGAGTATGTAAGGAGGAAGAAAAGAGGACCAAGTGTCAACGATGCGAAGGAGAAGAAAAGAGATTCCGTTGATGGATGACAAAGAATAGTTCAAAGAAAGAAGGTATGCCAACCTAAGGTTTCCAGATGTCAGAGCTCAATGCTGTAGGCGGGAAAACGCCGGGCGTTTGCGCATCGCAACAGGCTACATAACGGCATAAGTTTGTGCAGGCGATGTGGTGCGAATTGTAGTTGCGCACGGACTTGCGCACTGTCTCTCTAGGTACCACAAGAACCCGAGGTAGTGTACGGGATATCCATCTAGCTTAGTCTTAGAATGACACTTGATAGACTTGACTAGAACATATTGTAAATTCTTTTCTCCCCTAATTCTAATAGGACTTTCTGAGTCTCCGTTCTGACACCCGATACTACTGGTGACAAACTCTTCTCCGAGCGGGAGCTAGAAATGGACGCTGTTGTGATACACAACTTCTGCATATCTCTTGATGAGATTCGCACGTCCAAGGTGCCGATCCCAAAGCCCAAAGATACAGAAATACTGATTAAGGTCGTTGCGGCGGGCGTTAACTTTGTCGACATCCTCTATGTACGACCATGCTGTGTCCCGCGATACATACATCCTTAAACATGCTAATTGAAATGCGCCATAGGCCCAAGGAAAACATCAGAACAACAGGAGTCTAGTGCGACCACCCTTCACTCTAGGCCTAGAATTCGCCGGAATCGTCGTGTCAGCACCATGCACTTCACCTTTCAAAGTCGGCGATGCCGTCTTCGGAGACTCCCTGGGGTCCTACAGCGAATATCTCGCCCTACCATCTGACTCAGATTCACTTCATAAAATACCAGCTTCATGGAGCTTCGTTGATGCTGCTGGGCTTGCCGCCACTCTCCCAGTCTCCTATGCAGCACTTGTCCTTCAAGGTAACCTGAAGGCTGGTGAGACCGTGTTGGTCCATTCTGCAGCTGGAGGCTTGGGAACTATGGCCACTCAAATAGCTGTGGCGATGGGTTGCCGAGCGATTGGAACAGCAGGCTCCGCTGAGAAATGCGCATATGCTCAAGGCCTAGGTGCAGACCTGTGTTTCGACTACACGAAGGATGACGAGTGGTCGAAAAGGGTCCTTGAGGCGACTAATGGTAACGGCGTCGACGTCATATTTGACCCTGTAGGCCTGGTCGATCTCAGTATCAAGTGCCTTGCCCATCGAGGGAGGCTTCTCGTTGTGGGATTCGCAGGCAGAAATGGCGACATGGAGAAGATTGCCATGAATCGAGTGTTACTGAGGCAAGCAACAATAATTGGATATGTAAGTACAGTATCCGAACTTGCTTGCCATGTTCTGACATGGTTGACAGCGGTACGGAGAGTCTTTACGTCGATATCCTGAAGAGAGGCGTCGCATTTGGGCAGAGCTTCAACCACTGCTAGAAAGTGACAAGATTCGCCCATCAACCTCCAAGTGTTATCAAGACCTCCAGAGCGTGCCGCAAGCGCTTAAAGACTTGTCAAGTCGTAAGGTCTCGGGCAAGGGAGTGATTCAAGTGAGCAAGGCTGAAAGGGGACAGGGCAAGGCAAAACTTTGACAGCTCAAGGCGCAATCATATAACTAGAGGCTTGAGTTGAATATGATGCAGTAACATAGATGCCTATAATACAGCAAGTAGCATCACCTTCTCTACCGTGTGCCCATTACTTTATCCTGAGGCAGTCTCCAGTACATCGAATCAAATCTATAACATCGCCAATGCCTCTTTGTTCTAACATTCACCCTCAAGGCCACTCTTCCCTGCCCTTCAGTATCCCGCTTCAAGCAGAGACCGGTTCCGCCAGGTCTTGATGTTGGCATCCG
>JABFFE010001856.1:0-27336 GCA_013623625.1 Fusarium setosum
GCCTGGGGTTGGGGGCCGGTAGGGGCGAGTCGAGGAAGAGAGACGATCTTGATGGCGCCAGTAGCACCGCCAACGGCTACAAATGCGCCCTTGGGATCAATGGCAAGGGAGTAAAGACCACCCTCAACCTCGAAACGCTGATCCTCGCCAGTCAGAGACACTGCAGTCATGCCATTGTCGCCCACGAGGTTCTTGGCCGCAGCTTCGCCCCAGACATCCCAGACATATAGGCTGCTGTCTTCGGAGATGGTGGCCAGGAGAAGACCATCAGGGGTCCAAGCACCAGCGGTGCAGGAGGCAGTATGGAGGAAGTAGGACTGAACGATCTGGAGCGGATTGGCCTTGTCGGAGGGGTCAATGGTGTAGACCCAGACGGACCCGTCAGAGGCGCCAAGGGCAATGGTGTTTGGATTCGTGGACGATGGGCACGGCGCAATCCAGTTCACCTCGGGAACTTCTTGCGCCTCGCCAAGAAAGTCCATCTTGACCGAAGCATCACCTGAGACCGTCGCCTTCCAAGCGCGTATCCTGCCGTCAAGGCCACCACTAACAAGAATCTCCCCCTGGGGGAGGGTGAAGGCGAGCGCGTTCAGAGAGTCGGAGTGGCCATCGAGGCTGAATAGAGAGGGAAGCTGGGCGCTCTTGATGGCGTCTGCGCTGGGGTCGCTAGAGTAGCTGGCGGGCAGAGGAGGCCGCGACTGAGCGGCAGCGGTATCAAAGACCCAGCCCGCACCAGGAGCGTCGTCCTCTGGACCAGCTGATCCGCCGACAGCGATGATGGAGGGATAGACGGGGTGCTGGGCGATGGCGAAGAGGGAGTCTTGAGGGAGGTCAAAGTATCCGATGGAGTCGTTCTGGAGGAGCAGCTCCTCTTCGTTATCCGAGTCCATGGCGAGGTCATCGTCTTCGGGGATCTCCTCGGCAGCGTCATCGGCGGCGAGCATTTCGTCCATGTCGTCGTCGACAGGATCTTTCTGGTCGCGGGGATCGCGGGGGTTGGAGGACGACATGATGGCGGGGTAGTTTGAGCTTCGATTTCTATCGTGGGGGAGGGTGAATATCTTTTGTGTAAGGATATTTAAATGATTCGATATAGAGGAAGAGTCGCGCTTGACGGAGGCGCGCTCTGGAAGGGTTTGTCAGTAGAAGCTTGCTTGATAAGCAAGCAGGTGTTTTTCCTGCGTGGACCGGTTGATGTCAGGACAGGATTTTTTTTCTCGACTGCGGGGTGGTGGCGGTTATCGCAACTGGAGCTCCCCTCCTCACTCACACTCACTTAGACCTTGGAGCGATTTGCGAACAGCTTCAATGACGGACGTCGAGCTCTTATATTTCTTGGCAACATGTTAAAACCTATGGTACTGTCTTGAGTAGAACATTTTCAAACAAGAAATTAATAGTTGTCGCGAAATCTTTAAACTGAAATCGTTACAGAAGGATGCCTTTCTGAGCTGCTCAACAATCAGCCTCCAAGCTTCCAACCCTGAATAATACCACCTCGTCTGCTCTCCTTCTTCAACGCCTCGCATCATGAATCGTAGTTGGTATGATAGTGTAAATCGAATGTTCCTCCGTGGTTGTTGGTATCGTCGCTCAATGGCGTAGGTATGCTTCCCCTCAAAGTTCTTTCCTCCACTGACGTTTCGCTCTCTTCCTCTCTCATCCACATCACCTTCATAACCGACGACTCGTATTGTCCCCAAGAGCTGAATGGCCCAACACCGGTGACGAGTCATCATGGCTCGGAACCCCGTTACTGCTCGTCGGCGACATACCTCCCGGTTTGCTTAAACCCGCCGTGCTCAGTCCCGGGGACGACACGGTCGGCGCTGCACCCTTTGGCGTATCGCCCGGCAGTTCCGAGACAACTGCGTTGGTAGAGGGTAGTTCGTGCGGCGCATATTGCGACCCTTGTAGCTCGCTCGGGGCGCTGTTGGCCGGCAGCTCCTTGGCCTCATCGGATGATGAGGCGGCGGCGACGGTAGCGGAGCGGTGCTTGCGACGACGCCACCAGAAGAACGCACCGATGAGGGCGGCGATGACCACGATGGGAACCACAACGGCGACGGCGATGATACCGCCTCCGCCCATGCCGCCATTATTCCCCCCGCCGCCGGATGATGTTTGCGCTGGCCTGTGGGTTGCGGTCATCCTCGCACCGGTTGTTGTCTTTGCAGTCGCCGAGGCAATGTCGCTCGGCTGATGGATCATCCTCAGCCCGTACGCATTGATTCCGTCAGGGCCCTTCATCGTCACCGCCGTCGTGGACTCTTCTCCACTCACGTCCGACGTCACGAGCAAGACCGTCTGCTCATCGCCCGCGCTCCACGTGCAGAACAAGCTCTCCCATGGTCCTGAAAGCGTGGCGGGATCCTCGACACACCACATGGTGAGCCCGTTGCGTTGCGGGCAGCATGTCACGGTGGTCTTGTGGTCGCCCTTGGATGATCGCGTGCAGCTCTTTTGCGCCGTGTAGCCTGAGGGACAGGCGGTGCCGGGGGAGTAGAAGGCCGTCGGGGCCGGGTCGAAGTTTCGAGGGAGGCATGATGTCGCAAAGTCGATGCCGACAACTTCCCGGCTGGAGATGGCGGTACAGGTTTTGCCGGGTGAGTACTTTGTTGGGAATGGCCCCACGATGGACGACATGGTGTTGAGCGTCCCCGAGGTCTTGTCCGCTCCTCAGTCGTAGTGTCGTCTCTTGTCCCCTTACTATGATGAAGGGGTGCAACACCAGAAGATCAACGTCTTGGATATCGTATCGTATACTATCAAATAACAACTCCGCGGGTCCCGAAAGGAACAGGAAGGAAATCAAACTGACGCAAACAAGAACGACAGACTTCATCTTCCTTCACATGGGTCTGTCAATCCTAACATGCTTTTTTACTATCCTGGCGAACGGGGTCCCTCTTCTGTCGGTGTCACAGCGTGTCGAACCGGCGTAGGATCGGCCTCCCTGCTAAGCCCTGGGGACGAACCATCGTTGCCTCAACGGGTCTAGGCTCGGACTATGGCCTGCAGGAGAAGGGATGGGGAAAGCTTCGCCTTTAAATTGAATGGGCAGTGGTTCGGCTAAGAGTGCCGTGTGAGCCTTGTGCTGGCATAAATAGAAGTCCCCAGAGGACTCTAGCTGTTGGAAGTGCCTAGCTTGAGCAAGCCACCATCGTCATGATCTCATATCTCGGGATATTGACCACAGCCATGAAACCGCCACACGGTCTAAGAACATGATCCTGAGACGGGCAACGGTTCTCTAGACGTGCCGCGGATAGCGACAATAACGTGACTATTCATTGATGAGCAATCATCTGGGTAGGTAGACCAGGGTTTACCGGCTGTTATCAAAAGTTGGACTCTCATGTCTTCCCCATATAGACTACTAAACCAAATTAGCAACTTCTGTTAGAAAAGACCGGACTAATAATAAATCACCGACAACAATCGGCATTTGTTCCAAAGTAGTGCTGACACTGGCGCGCCATCAAAGCCAAGCCCATCAGAAAACCATGATCAAACGGTTAAACCAAGATCTAGAATGCGGCAGGCGACGGTCTCAGGATCGTTTGATTCGCGTATGGCAAAATGGTGTTTTCTGGGAGGACATGGCAGGATGCTCCTAAGCGATTGGGTCAATTGACAGGTTTGAGCATGGGTAAACCCTTGATGTTGGACATGAAACTTCTGACAGGAACGTCCCGGGCAAGGTGTTGATCCTTGCATGTCACCCTGAGAGCTCAAGCTTTTTCGGTGGACAGAGCAGGATGAGCTCTGACACGGAGCCATCGAATCTCGCTTGGCGTTGAAGGATCAGGTCGTTAAAGTCCACGTGGTAGGCCTTGGCAGCATCTTTATGTCATCCCGACTATCAGGGTCCAATGGATCTGAAGATGATCAACAGAGACACTTCAAGTTCCCAACTTTTGGATTGACTTGGAACTAGAAGGATATCAGCCCGAGGTTTAACGCCTATAAGTCTCTTAGTTGCTCAATGGCACCGAGTACTGGTAGCTATATATTAATCTCACTTTTCGGCTCGACCCTGGAGTGCAATACCTTATAAACCCAGTCCGCCAAGCAGGATATCCCATATGTACGCCATCAACGCCGACGTCACCGAGCTACTTTGTCCTCCTCATGCATGACTTGATCCTCCTCATCCGTCCAGCACCTCGACCCAGTTCTTCTCCGATCGGTTCCTCCTCCACCGCTCCTCTGCCGCCCGACGCACCACCTTCTCCTCCTCGCCCATCTCGGCCGCCTGGCTCGCCATCTCGCGGATCTGATACTTGATCCCCAGAGCGAGCATCTTGTACCACCCACTGTGAACCTTGCAGCGCTTGCGCTCGCACATGCCTCGCACCTCGTCGCCTTCTCCCAGTGGATCACTCAGCTTGGATGTCTTGAAGATGGCCTCGCCCTCCGGTGACTTGGCAAAGTCTGCAAACGCGTCCCGGGCGCTGATAGTGTCAAGACGTTGATCATAACCGCAGATGTCCTCCTTAAAGCGACCTGAGGTGATGGCCTCTTGGCGGCGCCCATGGGCGAGGTCCAGGAGAGTGAGCATCTTGTGGCATAGGACTGTCTCTTCAGCGAGATGGAAGCGCGCTGCAGCTGCGTTCTCTAGAAACGTCTTTTCCTCTTCGGATAGATGCGTAGACGCTTCATCTTGGCCACCTGTAATGTTTGTCAGTAAGCTGCTCTACCTGTCGAATGACGGGGGGCAATTCACCTTTCTCATCTCCATCCACACCCTTTGACTTGTCATCCGAAAACGGTGTCTTCACCAACCGCCAGAGTCCCTCCTCATCAACTCCTGAAAGCCCGCTCCCTAATAGTGCCATGAACTCTTCCTGGACAAGCTGGCCATTATCGCCCCCCTTGCTCTTGGCCTTGGGTAGTTTCGCGACCATACGCTCCCACCAGGTCTGCGCATGCTCGTTGGAGCAAAAGACACTCTGCTCTTCTTGCGCCAAGCGAGCTGGTTTCCGGCAGCCGCCCAGCGCACATGTCTTTTTGTACAAGGTCGCGAGGTTGCCGTTGGTGCAGTTGGGACATATGAACTTCTCGATCAGAGATTCACCAATTTCCTTATTAAGGTTGATGCATTCTCCGTGGAACCAGTCCTCGCACTTTTCGCAGCAAATCATCCATCGGTGGTCATCTGGCCCGCGACAGATGCAGTATGGCCCGTTGTCCGATTCCTCGGCCTCTGATGCCGCCTCGTCGGGGGCCTCGCCAGAGCCTGACGCTGAAGGCGCGGGCTTGGCCTTCTTGGCAGCTCTTGGACCGCCGCTGTTCTTGGTTCGCTTTGATGGCTTCTTCACCGTGGCCGCAGTTCCCTTCTTCTTTGCTGCTGTGTGGGCGCCCATGTTGGATGGTTCTGTGGATGTAGGTGGAGGATGAGAAGGGGATTTGGAAGATGAAGGATGAGCGTCTGAAGGGGGCTGAGGGGTAGAGTCAGCCATTGTCTCGCTTCTGGCGTCATCCTCAAGGGGCTCAAAGCGAGGCTGTTCGCTTGGCCCGATTGTGGTTGTTTGTTCCATTGTTCCAGTGTTGGCAGTAAGTGACTGCCAAATGCTGGTCTTGCAATCGTGATTTTCCCCTCGAAATTATTTGTCACTTGACACAAACGCCTCTTTTATAATAAACCCATGGATGCACACCGATATATCGTTTTTCCCCAATGAAAAAAAAAATTGTTCAAGCCTGTTGGTTATTCGTGGTAATACATCTGTCATCGGTGTAAACGTTTGTTAAGGAAGTCCTCTCGGTGAATGAACGCGCGAGGAGACGCCATGACTAAGCCCCCGTAGCAGCAACTCTTTCCTGCCCCGGTAAAAGCTCGGACTCTGCAATTTGGAGGAGCTTGTGATAATCGAAAGATGTAAGTTTACCTGGAGACTTTTTGCATGATTGACTGAGTTCTCCCAATAGCCCAATCCGCCATGTCCAACTCGGTCGCAACATCAAAGTCCCTCAAGGGCATGTTCTCTACCGTCTCGACGCGGCAGTGCCAGCGCTGTTTCGCCAGCAGCGCTCTCCAGCCCAAGCAGCTCCGACCGACTCTCCCGCGGGCGCCCGTCCAGTCGAGACAGCCGATTACCCAGCGACGGACCAAGTATAAGACGATCGAACAGGCCAAGAGCCGGTATAGCAATGGGGTACGATTTGGATCATTGAAGGGAATGCGACAAGCAAGAATTGGAGGCTGACAAATACACAATAGCCGTTTTCGTGGAAGGCCGGCATTCTGTTCGTCGGTACTTGCGCCGCATTGGTATGGTATTTCGAATACGAAAAAGAGCGCATGCAGCGCAAGAGGATAGCAGAGGCGGCCAAGGGTGTTGGCAGACCAAAGGTGGGAGGGACGTTTGAGCTGGTGGACCAGAACGGGAAGCCCTTTACGAGCGAGATGATGAAGGGCAAACACTCTCTGGTAGGTTGATGAGGCGAGATTTGATTTCCTGGTGCTAGACGGCATGGTTAACTTGAGATCAGGTCTACTTTGGCTTCACCCGCTGTCCCGACATCTGCCCCGAAGAGCTCGACAAGATGGCCACCATGCTCGATATCGTCGAAACCAAGGCCCCCGGCACCCTTCTTCCCATATTCATTACCTGCGACCCCGCACGCGACGACCCTCCCGCGCTCAAGGAATATCTGGGCGAGTTCCACGAGAAGTTCATCGGCCTGACGGGGACGTACGACCAGATCAAGGACCTATGCAAGAAGTATCGTGTCTACTTTAGCACACCGCAGAACGTCAAGCCCGGACAGGACTATCTGGTGGACCACAGCATCTACTTTTACCTCATGGACCCAGAGGGCGACTTTGTCGAGGCCCTGGGCAGGCAACATTCGCCGCAGCAGGCGGCCGCAATTATCTTGGATCATATGAAGGATTGGAACAAGAATTAAGTTGTGCACATGGGAGTTAATCAACTAGCTGGGATGTAAAAAAAAAAAGTTGTGGATGGTTGGCGGGTTCTGTAAAACACTGTACCACGAGAATCATAGAAGGATGCCACAACGGTGCAACCACTCAATCAATTGTATATTTGTATGAACAAACAACCTAGAACCCGTGTTCTGTCTTTGCTCTTCCTCAAATATTTTTTGAATTGTCATCTGTGGATTGATGCTGCTTGGTCAAGCAGATCAGCACGTTTATCAATGCATATCGGATATTGGCGGATTTTACCGAGGCTTGGTGTTATCACTCATGGCTCTAACAATTAACTCCCTTGATATGGAACCCAGGTGACAACCGAAACGCTACAAGCAACGACCATTTATTTCCAATCCAATTCATTCCTACCAAAGTGCTTTAATACCGACCAACTCTCTTAAAACAGCTCTTTGTTGTCAAGTTCTCTAACAATATGCAACGCTTCGGCGCGGTCGGCCAGTGCCGATTCGCTGCGCGTCGTTGGTTGATCCAATCCCGACATGCCGCGCCGATGACGGGGCTCGCCCCGAGGACCTCCTGCGGCAGCCGGGGTGGCTCACGGGCATTTCATCTCTCTTCTCCTGTCTTCTCAAAGCCAGATGGCACTCTAGGCGTGAACCCCGATAATTTCCAGGAGCCTAGTGAAGCGGCACGGAAGCTGTTTTCTGAGATTGCCTTTGCGTTTGAGTAAGTCGCGAATAGCCTCCATACACCGTCTTGCGTAGGAGATGAGGCGACCTAGTCATATAAATGTTAACCAGCTCATAGCATCGATGGCGTCCTATACCAGGGCCGCAATAGGGTGGAAGGAGCCGAGAAGGTGGTCAAGATGATCCGAAGCAACGGCATCCGATATGTCTTCCTGACAAATGGCGGTGGAGTGCCCGAGACCAAGAAGGCAGACACACTGCAAGAACGTCTGCAAATCGCCAAGCATGACGACGTGATACGTGGGAGGATGATCCTGTCACACACACCCATGAGCGCTTGGAGTGACGACCTCAAGAACAATGGGACGATCCTGATCACGGGCTCTCATCCTGAGCAGGCCCGTCAAATCGCTCTCGAGTAAGTTACCTTGCCTCACCTAAAACTATCCTTGTTTGACTCACCCGCCCAGTTATGGGTTCAAGCGCGTCGTCACTCCTGCGGACATCCTCGCAGAGTGCAAAGACGTGTTCCCATTCGATCATCTCGGTGGTGAATGGAACGGAAGACCCGTACCACTACCAGACGGAAAGAGGATTCCCCTCCTCGTGGACCCTTACACCACAAACGTTCCCAAAAATGCCCTCAAGATTGACCAGATCTTCATCTGGAACGACCCGAGGGATTGGTCCCTCGATATCCAACTCATCCACGACCTCCTTATCTCGCACGAAGGTTACCTGGGCACCGTATCACACAGAAACGGTGACAAATCACTGCCAAACAATGGCTGGCAGCAGGACAACCAGCCTGGACTATGGATCTCCAACATGGATCTTTTATGGAAGACGAATTATCCCGTAAACCGATTCGGCACTGGTGCATTCATGGAGGCTTTGAAAGGAGTCTGGTCGACAACGACCAACGGAGTGGAACTCCAGTACGACGCACTAGGCAAACCATCTAACCATACCTACAAGTATGCCCACGACCGGCTACTACAGTACTATCACGACATGGCCTGCAGTCGAGGGCAAAGCCCCTCGCACGACATCACCAAGTGTCACCCCCTCCGCCGCGTCTACATGATCGGCGACAACCCAGAGAGCGACATTCGGGGCGCCAACGACTTTAACGCCGACGACGGTACGGAGTGGGTGCCCATCCTAGTGCGGACTGGTGTCTGGCGACAGACGTCGACGGAGAAGGAGCCGCGCCATAAGCCGGCGGTCATTGTGGATGATGTGGTAGACGCGGTGGTTTGGGCGCTTAACAATGAGGGGATGAAGGCGACGAGGGAGTGGATTTTGTCAGCCTTGTCGCATACTAAAGGTTATGTTAAGCTGCCGCCTTTGGAGGGAGGAGAGAAGAATGGCAGTTTGGAAAACGGGGTTGAGTATCCGAGCGAGACTGAAGCTTCCGAGGCGAAGCTGTAGAAGTCAGCGCGTATGGTTCTTAATCTCAGTTGGGTAGTCACTGCTAGCTACCCAGTCAAGCCCTAGTGTTCTTAGTGATACTCCGAGTACAGTAGATATCTTGACATGACAAGTTATGAGCCCTGGGCTCTCTGACTGAACTTGGATTATTATGGTTCCGCCTAAGTGAGCAGGAGCAACTTCATTGAGCATGCTGCTGCGTCCCCGAGTCCAGAGATCTGCAATCCACAGCACCAGAAAGATCGTGTTGAAGATGCTGTTGGCGCTAAAACGGCGGGGATGCCCTCTCAATGCATGCTACTAGCCCCGTTGCAGCCTTCTGATTTGAGAGAAGAGCCATTGCAGAGGCGTAATTCTTGTAATAAATATCGCAGAAATAAGATAAAGGCAACGAGTATTCAAGATCAATTGCAAGACCCGTGGTCCCCAACAGAGTGAGCATGGCGACATATAGAGCAATTATAGGTATCCAAGGCATCTAGGATGATGTACTCGGCAGTGATGAGAGTGGTGATGCCTCATATTCCTTGACCCCCAGCTGCAGGTGATCCATGAAGTCGCGCCAGCCTGGTTCCAGCTCGCTTAAGTTTTCAACCCAGCCCCTTGGCAGTATGTCCAAATGCCTTCATCATCTCTCCCGTTTCTCCTCCTTGGGTTCTCGCGCTGTCCTCCCTCACTGTGGAGGTTGGCCTTCTACTTCACCAGACTTCTTGTGCACTCTCCAAGTATCCATTCTTGGTGGACGGAATTTTCTAGCTGGCCTATCATTTCTCATCTGCAGCGACAGACATGGCCTTCGGCAGTGACCTTTCCGCCGAGCTTGACTCGCTCTATGATGCGCTGGATATTTCTCGTCACGGTGTTATAGCCTGCTTTGCTTGGGTTACAGAGACCAAGGGAAGGCGCATAGCACTACCGAAAATCGGAGGCCAAAGATTGAGGCCAAACTCCACGAGATACTGACCGATATCGACAAGCTACTGGCTGGGACTGATGATGGGCGGCCAATCCCAGACTTGATCATGGCATTGGCCGTCCTTCTCAGATGCTACAAATCAAGGCACGGTGATAGGGCCAATGAAGACGGAAGATACTATGAAATTATGGACCACCTTACTTCTCGCCTCTACACCAAGTTGCGGAACTGGTACTGTGATAGGATACAAAGGCACGACAACGGGAGCAGGGAGACAGATGGCGCCGAGCAGGGACAATCCACAACTGAACTCACACCAATATAGGATGGGACACGGAGACAGACAGTACGACTTGAACCAAACCACGCCAAGTTGGACGGAAATAGCCATGACGGCGACGGCGACATAGTCGAAGGATCCTCCGCAGCATAGACAACGGTGAATCGACAGAGGCCTAAACTCATCAGAGAGAAGCCTACGATGGACAAAGAGGCCTTGGTCACACTAACCAAACAGCGTGGCTCATCAAACCGCAGACCGCCCACAAGTACATCGACAACCGAAGATCAATTGATTGCGGATTTTGCATCTTGTTCCATCGTGGATGATTCTTCAGCCTCGCCTCCTGAGTCTGTTGTCTCGCCAGGCCCAAGTGACATCTTCAGCCTAGCCTCTGCTGCCACGACGCCAATGTCTGTCGGTGACTATCCTGGCTCAAATTTCCGTCGACAGCGCTCTCGTGATTATTCACAAAGAAGATTGACAGAAGAGAGCCCAACGCGGCGTGGGGGGCCGTCAGTCGAGGAAGACTTGAGTCTTGCAGTGGAGGGACTGAAAATCACCGAAGGTAATCCCGAGACCGGTAATATTTTAGGTCGGATGAGCGAAATCGATTCAAACGCGAGTACGGAGCGCCTCTTAGCAAGCGACAATTGGGACGGGCTGGACTCAACCGTGGATGGGCCTGGCGAGGATGAAGCTTACGCACAACTCGTTGACGATGACAGTAACCGATCAATTTCGCTTCAAAACTCAGGCAACGAGAAGACGCGCATGAGGTTCCGTCGTATGAAGAAGACACGTAAACGCCCGGTGTATGACATCCTCAAACACATGAGACAGCCCGCAGTAGACAACAGCCTCGCCTCGGGCTATGTTTACTTCTTCGCCGAGAAATCAGCCCCTGGATATCTCAAGATTGGCCACACTAGATCTCTCAAGCTTCACGATGACGATGACTACGCGGAGTTGTCGGCCAAGGAGGAAAAGAGCGAGGATAGAGTCAAGCAGAGACTCTCAGAATGGGACCGACAATGTAGCCTCGACATCGACTACAAGTTCCGAGTCTTCATGCCGTGCGCCGCGTGGACAATGGAGTCGCTCATCCATCTCACCCTGCATGGGGAGAAGCGCAAGGCACGTTGTCCCAACTCTGGTTGCACCACAGACCATCAAGAGTGGTTCGAGGTAACGGAGAATGAAGCCCGAAACACCATTGGAGCGTGGCAGCAGTTCAGCGAATTGATGCCATACGACAGCAAGGGACAGGTGAAAAAGCACTGGTTCAACTACGCGACATCCGAACTCAATGCCTACCATGATTGGACCACGAGGGAATGGCTCAAGGGGCCATGGGAAAAGCAGATAAGCAAGGCGTCCGCTGAGAACAGGGAATTAGTCAAGATGCTGCGGGAGAGGGAAGCTCAGCTTGCAAGGAGGCGCCGGACGGCAGAGTGGGAGATGAATAGGCTCAATCGAGAAAGAGTGGGCTTGGAGATTCAGGAGATCCAGCAGGAGGAGAAAGACACGCGACAGCTTCGACAGCAGCTGGGCGAGCCGTGAGGAGATCCCGTGGGGTAGCCGGGGAGCGTGTGCCGCCGGCATTGACATCCATCCGTGATGGGCATTTTTAACCGGACGTTCAAACAATTGGATGGCAAGGGCCTCAGTCTTGATATGCAGGGATTGGCTATTATCGGTTTCCTCATACGTGAATCAGTCGAATGCTGACGAGGCCCATCACTCGAGCGAGCTCCAGCCTCAGCATGTATGAGACACGTCCCAAGAGGAGCAACCTCGGTCATGACCGACATTACTTGCATCTACACTGGATCAGCAGTACATCTGGGGTTGCACTGTACCAACCGCCATGCGACACACGACGCGAAGTACCTGTCGAAGGAGGGACGAGGTTCAGCGTCGGCTAAGAAGCCGGCGGAAGTGAGGCTATAAAGGTCCACCGAGTCTGGGATAGAGCGGCCTTGGGCGTGGGGGAGCGGCCATGAGAGTGAGCGCGACCTTCTGTATGAGTATCATGACCCAGCAGGTGAAGCATCCATGGCTGACACCGAGGCCGTATAAGACGTTAGTCGCTTCATTTTATGCCGAGAGGAGCCCCCACGGCTTCGGCGCCCGAGAGCGGGTCACTCTCCCCCCGGGACCCGGCAGGCAGGCTTCCGGATGAACAGACCACTCCCCGGCACGGGCCGAGAACGAGAGGACGAAAAGTTTGACGCCAGAGGAATTTGCCTTCTCATTATCACCAACTTATGGGGAGAACCCCTGTCTCGAGGGTGGTGGTCTCGGCGGTGAAGAGTTTCTCCACGAAGTCCCCCACCAAGAGCATGTGAGGCACTGCCCAAAACTGCCACCGAGGGTCGCCCGAAGGGGGATAGCGCCACTAGCCACCGGAAATTACGTCACCCAGCGGACGGGGTTCAAGACGCTGGGGCGCCTTCCCGACAGCCGCATTCCTTCCTTCCCCCCCCTTGTTCAGCGGAGAATGGGTTCTGCCTCCCCCTCGGTGTCGGTTTTTGGGAAGGGGATCCCAACGGATTGGATCAAGCTGCAGCCTATTAGTGATGGAGTGCACCATCGATTGCTTCGTTTTTGCCTCTTTTGTGTGACGTGGTGCGGCCCCTCGCCAGACAATCCCAGTCCATGATCCCTTGAGCCTAAGCGCGGATGGTTCCGGTCATGGTCGTTTGTTGGCTAGTTAGGTCCAGAACAAACGGCAAACCGGGACTTTGTCGTACCTGCCTTATTACTCTACAGCGGTCGAGATCATGTGGCCTCCTTCCCTTGTGACATTGGCGTCGATTTTTTTTTTCTCCTCCTTGTCAGGGAGCGAATTTAGTACTTTTATTGCCTTATCGCCTCCTCCAATTTTGAACTCGTCCTCTCCTCTTTTTCCTTCTCTAGAGCCTCCTCCCTTCTCCCCCCCTCTCTTTATCCTATTAGAGCCCCTTGCCTCCCATCAATCAAACGTCGATTCGACGAAGCGAATCACAAGCCGCACATATCGAAACAAGCCTTTTCGACCCTACCGATACCCTGGCTCGCTGATAAGCACACTCCTCCACCCACAAGCCACACACACGAGCCGGTGAACCCTTGGGCCACTTTGCTCTTTCTGGGAGAGGGGGGACAAGCGACGCATCTCTCTCGCATCTTGCATCTGCACGTTCTACGCCTCAAAATTCCTTGCCAATTTCTCTCCCTGGGTCCGCTCACCGCGACTCGGTTCTCTCCTTGAATCTTCACCGAAAAACAAAACCCACTTCTCCAGACGACAATTGAGCTTTGAGGATTGCAGAATCGTCAGAAACCCCTCCCCCGCCATGTCGGTTCCAAGCCCCACGATGAACGGCTTATCTACTCCCCAGCAGCAGCCGTTGCGCTCAGCTCTCAAGAATGACGATGACGGTGACCGCCCGTATCCTTCCAGCGGCTCGCTCAAAGGTACGTTGAATCGAGACTTTTTTTTCGTAAATAGAGATCAGCGTGTGTCGAATCCGGCGTGCTTTTTCCTTCCTGGGGCTTGGCGCAACTCAAATCTGTCCTCAAGCATGTGATCAAGCCTGACTGGCGAACACAAAGCAAGATGGGACGCGCGCGGGCATTGACAGGTATTGCTGGGGCCTACTAGGCATATATGATGGAAGGGCGGGGCCATGGGCCAACTGAGTAACTATGCGAGTTGGTTTCTTTGGTCCTGCTCATGCTTTGAGGGAGTATCTTGCCTTTGCCTTGGTCCGCGCGTGTTCTTCATCTATGCTTGTTGAGTTTTGCCCCCACAACTCCTAAAGACAACTCTCCAATATCACCAAAGTAACAAGATCTGGAGCTCACACGTGCCACAGCTGTCCAAATTGCGGAGCCCGAGTCCGAAATACAAATGCTCGAGGATGAGTCCCAACCAGTGAAGCAGTTCCCTGCTGGCATCAGACGACGCCTGAGCGGTAAGCTCGCACCATCTCAACTCCCAAACGGCTCTTCCAGGTCGTCCATTAGCGACAGCCCTTCCCCAGGCCGTGCCCCCGAGGACGCTCCCACGTCTCATCCATCTTCGCACCATAGTCACCGTCGTCAATACTACAGCGAGAAGCTGCTAGCCCAAGTCGGAGACTGGCTAGAGCATGAACGAACCAAGGCAGCCGGGAGGAAGTCGAAAAAGGCCAGCCGTCGACGCAAGTCCAAGTCGCCTCCCAAAGAGAAGCGTCCCGACCAGTCTCTAGGGAAAGAGAAGGAGGCAGAGCACTCCCAAGGATCTGATCAGGAGCAGAATGGCCGAGCGCGCTCTAATTCTATCGACTCCGACTCGAGCGACGTTTCTTTCGATAGACTTCAGCGTATCCTGGAAGACTCTCTGGCTCACATGGGCTTCAGCGCTGTACCTCATTTCAGCCCCAAGTTGACTCGCCCACGAAACCGAAAGGTTCCATCTCGTACCTCCCTGCGTGGTGCTTCTTCAGACACTGATTATGTCGATGGAGACGCCATTGTCCCTAGTTGTGATGCTTGGCTGGACAACTCCAAGACCATGAGCTACGCGGGTGGTGGCGCAAGCACCGAAGACTTGACTTTGAATGGCTCCAACACCAAGGCCGACAAGGAACGAGAGAACTGGCGAGACTTCAAGAATGAGATCATCCGTATTGCCCACACGCTGAGACTCAAAGGGTGGAGGCGAGTCCCTCTTGGCGGCGGCGACAGGATCTCGGTCGAGCGACTCAGTGGTGCTCTAACAAACGCCGTGTACGTTGTCACTCCCCCTGCCGACCTTGAAGAGGCCGAGGGCAAGCGAATGCCTACCAAGGTCCTCCTCCGAATCTACGGACCACAGGTTGAGCACCTCATCGACCGTGACAACGAGCTTCAGGTCCTGCAGAGGCTGGCGCGCAAGAAGATTGGACCACGACTACTTGGGACATTCCAGAATGGCCGGTTCGAACAGTTCTTCGACTCTATCACACTGACTCCATCGGACCTTCGCGACCCAGCCATGTCCAGGCAGATTGCCAAGCGAATGAGAGAACTTCATGAGGGTATTGAGCTATTGCCACACGAGAGAGAGAACGGGCCGGCAACCTGGAAGAGCTGGGATCAGTGGCTCGATAACGTCGAGCGCATCGCCACCTTCCTGGACAAGGAGCTCGAAAAGGGGGCAGCCGAAAGTCAGCAGACTCGACACGAATCTGTTGTCCACGCGTGGAAGAACCAAGGCTATGTCTGCGGTACGCCCTGGGCTCGGTTCAAGGACATGATCAACAAGTACCGCGCCCACCTCAACAGCTTCTACAAGGGCGGTCAACGGGAGATCAAAGACAAACTTGTCTTTGCCCACAGCGATGTGAGTGTGTACCATGCATCGCATGGAAATATCTACTGACAAGATAAAACAGACGCAATATGGTAACATCCTCCGTATCCGTCCTGACGACGAAAAGTCACCGCTTCTTCAGCCCGCCAACCAGCACAAGCAGCTCATCGTCATCGACTTTGAGTATGCGGGTCCCAACACCCCTGGTCTCGAGTTCGCCAACCACTTCAACGAGTGGACGTACAATTACCACGACGCCACAGCATCGTGGGCGTGTAATGAGCGACGATATCCCACCCCCGAAGAGCAACGTCGTTTCGTCAAGGCCTATGTCGATCACCGCCCGAGGTTCCAAGGAAACGGGTCCACTCCGCGCCTCGCACCCTCAGACGGGTACATCTCGAGCGGCACATCTACCCCTATTGCAACTCCCCTTACCAGCCCGAGCAACCCTCCTGCCAGCAGCTCCAGTTCGATTGTGGACTTTATGCTTGATGCGCGTGTGCCTCCTGGGGGATGGAGTGCCGCAGAACGAGCCAACGAGGAACGCAGCGACCAGCGCGTGCGGGAGCTGTTGGATGAGGCGCTGCGGTGGCGCCCGGCCAATCACGCTCACTGGATCGCGTGGGGTATCGTCCAGGCCAAGATTCCTGGTCTTGACGATTCTGTGAAGGAAGAAGATCTCGGACCTGATGAGTTTGACTACCTGAGCTATGCTCAGGACCGCGTCTTGTTCTTCTGGGGCGACTGTGTGCGAATGGGCCTGGTCAAGAAAGAGGAGCTTCCAGAGTCGCTGCAGAGCAGGCTGAAGATTGTCGAGTACTGAGAGCTGGTCTATGAGATAACTAGGAGGAGAAATTTGGAGAAATGAAGGTGCACAAGTGAGGTGAGTTGGCTTCAATTTGAATAACAAATGCGTCATGGCGTGCCACTCATTGCATCGTATCTAAGAGATATAGAAACTCTCGGGGGTTTCATTCAACGTTTACTTGGCTATAGGCTCTTCAAGGAGTTGCTCAAGCAGATCTTGTCCATTTAACCAGCCATTATCAGTATGTTACAGGCATTCAAACACAAAATATAGCATTCAAGTTAGGTAGAGCGTCTTGGTTCTGTAAGAAAGCGGTAGCTTTGTAAACTCGTGCCATGTCTCATATCTCGTCTAAATGTTATGCTCCGTTTAACCAAGCATGCGGTAAGTCTTTGTTTTGGGCAGGAGACTATATATATGCATAAACTGTTTATGCGTCGAGCTTCAAGCGATCTAGCATGGCATCAATCTTGCCCAGCAAGATCTGATAGTTGATAGCATCAGAGGCAAACTCATCTTCGGCCACCTCTCCGTCCAGTGTTCGGACAACACCCCCATTTTGAACCTCACCCTCTCCTTTGGCAACATCTTGCTTGACACCAGAAGCACCATTTGTCTCACCCGCCGAGACGGTAGCCTGCTCCGCCATGGCAGCCGCCAAGTTGGCGTCGATCTCGCCCGTCTCATCCATCATCTCATCCAAGCCGGCGTCCTCAAAGCGTAGCCTGAATCTTTCAGACAGGTAGTATCGGATGTCGTCGAGCAGCTCGATGGTATCCGTCTCTTCACGGGATTTCAGACGCTGCGCGGATTCGGCGATGAGGGCTTGGAAGTCTTCTTCGTCGATGTAGTCCTCAAGGCGATAGGCAAGATAACGCGCTGCAAATTCCTCCAGACGCTGGACGCGGAGGTCCCATGCTGCGTGGATTACGTCGTAGATGTTGATGGGCTCCATTTCAACGACGTCGCCTGCCTCGGCTTGATTATCTGCTCCGCCTTCGCCATTTTCTCGAGTTTGGCCATGGGTGCGGTCAACCAAGATATTAGACGTGCCGCTGCCGAGAGTGCTGATGGCGACCGCGGCTTTGCTCTTGAGGTTGTCGAGAAAGAGCATGTCTGCTGCGTAAAGCAGGTCGAGAGCGTGGTCGAGGGGACAGACGGCGGCCTCGGTATACAGAAACGTAAGGATGATTTCCAGGACAGCAGGCGTGCAGTCTACAGTGACAACGCGAAGATGGTCGGCTCGCTGAGACTCGACAAAGTCGCCCGAAAACATCTTTTCAAAGTACTCGCTGCGGATCAGCATGGCTTTATGAGCGGGATAGAGGACGGATTTGCGCTTGCTGATGGAGTTGCCGTGATCGCCGGCTGGGCCGATTGGTATCGTGGGAGCGTCCTCAGTAGGCGTTGCCTGTCCAAACTCTTCCTCGTCGATGTCAATTGGCTCATCCGCTCGGAGAAGCACGTCTGCGAACATGGCGTTGTCATGCTTCCACTTGACCTCCTTGACCTGGTCCGTATCCACCACCATCTTGTGCTTCACAACATTTTGCTGAAAGAACTCCTCCAGCTGCTCCCTTGCCCGTTCCACCTCGGCTTGATACCGCTGACGAGCAAGCCTCCTGTCCCCGACCGAAAGGATGGCCTCCCACAGTGACTCGACCTCAAGCTGCTTGCTGATCTTGTCCAAGCCCTTGAGCACATCCTCCTCCGAGGCTTCACCTCCAGCAGGTGCAAGATCGCGAGGCACCTCACCTAGATAAAGATACCGCAGCACAATCTGAAATGCTTCAACAGGTACGGCATTAGCCAACTTCCAGTTGGCCGTGTCCGGCGCGGCGGCGAGCTTGGACCTAAAGTAGGGCGATCTTGAGACGAGAAGGAACTTGTGCAGCTCAAAGGAGCGGGAGCCGGCGACGAGGGTGATGTCGGCGGTGTCCGGGGATATGCGGCCGAGGAGGGTGGAGATGTGGGTGGACCAGTAGACGTAAGGGTCCGAGGACTTTGAAAAGTCGTACTGGAGGAGGAGGTTGCGGATGCGGTCGTTGAGGGCGTTGTAGATGCATCGCTCGCCTTGGAAGGTGTTGCGTTCGGCGAGGGCTCCTTTGAGTTTGGGTGTCAGAGTTGCAGTGAGGTTTCATGATGAGTTTGTCCAGCTGAAAACCCTCTACCAGTCCCATTCTCAATCAAGAGAAACTAAAACCTACCAGACTCTAATAGTAATCGAACTAGTTCATAATGCCCACATAAACTTGCCTGTTCATTGTCAGTCGTTAAATCTCACCCCCGGATTTAAGCCCCTCAGAACACATACAATAATCAGAGGCGTGTAATCGAAGCGGTCCTTGCCATTGATGTTGACGCCCCGGCTGATGAGTTCCTGACATGTCCTCAGATCACCGTGTCGGCACGCCATGAGGAACTCGTGAAACTCGGGGCTATCGTCGAGGGGATTCTCATCGCGGAGGACGCCGCTCTTGATGAGGCGGGCCTCTTCGCCGAGCTTGCCCTCGAGCTCGTCTTTGCGGAGGACCATGATGAAGAGAAGCAGTTAACAGAATATGAGCCTTTAAACTAAGAAAAGATAAGCTAAGTAAAAAAAAAAAACTGCTATGTTTCTATCAAGGGTTTTTACTTTTTTAACTCCGAAAGGGACCGTCGTCTAGTTCGTGATTATCAAAGCAAATGCTTCCCCCCCGCCAAAAAGTCGCCATCACCAAATAATGTCCACCAAAGCAAACGTCAGCCAATCACTAGCCTCCCGTCCCTCTGCCACAAAACGACGTCACCGCCACGGCTGTCCTTATCGATAACAGCCTCGCTCGGCTCTTCTCCGGTAGATCCCCGTTGCCATGGCAGCAGCGACTAGTGTTTACTATTCCAATCAGGATGCGCCCGTGGGACGACGGGGCCGGGGGTTATGGGGCCTAGGTAGCATAGCGAAGTGCACGACAAACGTTTGCGCTGCTTTCTCTTTCTCTCTTTTCCTTTTCAATCTTCAAACTCCTTCAACGATACCAACAAAAAGGTTTCCGCTACTAACCAACAGCAGGGTTTTTTGTCTTGTGTTGTTTGTTTCTTCTTCTTTTTTTTCTTCTTCTTTTATTGCGTCGCATTTGTCTGTCTGTCGTCCTGTTCAGAAACTCGAATCCCGTCGCCGTGAAGGAATTAGCAAAGAGGAAGAGCTTGCTGCATGGGGTTGAAGCCGGTTGTTGACCGTGAATCTGCTTCATCATGTCTTCCGAGGACAAGTACGAAACGCTGGAGAAGATTGGTGAGTTTGTTTCCGTTTCGAACATTGACTCGTTGCGCCTTGCTTGGGTGTACCGTTCACGGTGAACATTCAAAACTGACCGCCATACTCTCTCCAGGCCATGGCTCCTTTGGCGTCATCCGCAAAGTCCGCCGCAGGACAGACGGCTTCATCATGTGCCGCAAAGAAATCTCGTACCTCCGCATGTCCCAGAAGGAGCGTGAGCAGCTCCACGCCGAGTTCCAGATCCTGTCGCACCTCCGCCACCCAAACATCGTCGCCTACTACCACCGAGAGCACCTCAAGGTCAGCCAGGACCTGCACCTCTACATGGAGTACTGCGGCAACGGCGACCTCGGCCGCGTCATCAAGGACCTGACCCTGAAGGGCCAGCGAGCCCAGGAAAGCTTCGTCTGGAGCATCTTCAGCCAGCTGGTCATGGCCCTGTACCGGTGTCACTACGGCGTCGACCCCCCAGAGGTCGGCGCCAATGTTCTTGGGCTGACGCAGGGGAATGCCTCGGGCGGGCCCAAGGTTCCTGCTGGGACCATGACTATTCTGCACCGGGACTTGAAGCCCGAGAATGGTGAGACCCAGATATGACTATTTGTTTACCGTGCAGTTGTCGGCTAACACCTCCTAGTCTTCCTCGGCGAGGACAACTCGGTCAAGCTGGGTGACTTTGGCCTCTCCAAGATGATCAAGTCCCACGACTTTGCCTCCACATATGTTGGCACCCCCTTCTACATGTCGCCCGAGATCTGCGCCGCCGAAAAGTATACCCTCAAGTCGGACATTTGGTCCCTGGGCTGCATCATCTACGAGCTCTGCGCACGCGAGCCCCCGTTCAACGCCAAGACACATTTCCAGCTTGTGCAAAAGATCAAGGAGGGCAAGTTCCCCGCCCTGCCCGACATCTACTCTCCCGAGCTTGGCCAGGTCATCAAGGACTGCCTCAGAGTCAACCCCGACCGACGACCAGACACCTCGCAGCTCCTGAGCCTGCCGGTTGTCAAGCTCATGAGGAAAGAGAAGGAAGTTGTCGACCTCAACAAGTCTCTCCGGCTGAGGGAGGACGCCCTCCGTAAGAAGGAGAGGGAGATTAATGAGAGGCTGGCCAACATGGAGAGGGAAAGGGATCTCATCCGGGAAGAGCTGGACTCGTCGCTGCGGAGAGAGTGGGAGGTCAAGGCGCGTCTCGAGATTGACCGTCTGGCCAACGCCGAGATTGAGCAGCTTCAGAAGCGCTTCGAGGAGGAGGTGCAGGCCCGCGTCGAGGCCGAGATGCAGAAGAAGACGGTGTCCTTTGCCGACTCAAGACCTCAGAGCCGCGAGGATGAGTACGCGGCATCGTTGAACAAGTCCGACTACAAGTCTGACTACCCTCACTCTTCTATCGGCGCCAGCGGAGACGAGTTCCCGTCCACGACGGACCTTACTGAGTACTCCATCGACAGCCCCGAGAGCTCCAAGGAGACCAAGAAGAGCGCACGCACACCATTCAGCCGTGCGCATACCATGTTTGTGGGCAACGCTGGCACGCCTATGGACATTGAGATGGGCTCACCCAGCCCCATTGCCATTGCGTCTCTCTCGCTGTCGCCGCGCCGCAACGGAGCCACCAAGGCCCCGGCGTCCAACCCGAGCAACATTTTCACTGCTAACGCCAACCGAAACTCGGGCGACACAACCCGATGGGACCTCCCTCGCGAACCGTCCTTGTCTGAGTCTGAGGATGAGGATATCATTCCATCACCGACTCGCAACATCAAGTCGTCCAAGAATCCTTTCACCTCCAAGACGCGCCCTGTCTTGACCTCGCAGAAGTCTTGCCCCCTCAACCGTCTCAAGCCCCAGGCTTCGAACTCTGGATTTGTCTCCAAGCAGATCCCCCAGCCCGAACCTCCTCGGTCGCCCAACCGTCGTCTCAGCAAGATCCCTTCTGCGGCGACCCTTCAGCCTGAGGGCAGCAATGGCCAGGGCTTGATGCGCAAGTCATCTCTGAACAAGAAGAATAACGATGAGGCCCTTGGCAAGACGGCAGCCAAGAACAACATCCGAGGCCGAACCCTCGTGGAGCTCCAGCAGGCGCGCGCTGGCGGCCGTCCCATGAGCGCCGTTGTCCTACCCAGCACGGGTGAGAACGTGAGCCCCAAGCGAGCATTCCGAGACCGCATTGGCATCGAGCGGCGATCCAGCGGAGATGAGCCCGTGGCCGTCTGGGACCCCGATCGCGATGAGATGCCGAGCCCGTTCCTCGTCCGGCAGCGACGCATCGCTCGGGTGTAGGCCGCCTCGGTGCTAGTCGTGTGAAGAAAGTTTAATCAGTTGAAGAAGCGAAGTTTTGATATATTGAGGTTGTTGTTGTTGTTGTTGCATAAGAAATTGGGAGGGAGGAGTTATAACACCTTTTTGCATTCACGCGACACGTCGCTTACATACTCTCTTCACTTTTTCCTTTGTCCCATTACCCATTTTTGCAGAATGAAAGCAGGGTGGAAAGGAAAGGATTTCGAGGGACATCATGAGAGCCTCTTTTTTCTTTCCCCCTTGAGGGAAGAAACGAGGGTTTGGAAACGAAATGGCGTTTTTGGCGCGACAACAAGGGAAAGGGAAGGGCGAAAGCAGCATGACATGATTCCTATTTTTTTTGCACGAGCTTTGTTTTTGCTTGCTTGCTTGTTTGTGACTCTGGATTTGGTGGCCATGGACGAAAGGATGGACGGTTGGCATAGTTTTTTATGATGGTCAATCGGTGTGATGAAGGGGTAGGGGGGGCGTTGAACGTCTACGCTTGGTGAAGGGAGGAAGGGAGGGGTTGGCTTGTTCTTGTGTATGTGTTTTAGACGCTGTAAAAACACCATGATTATAATGTCTCTTTGGTTCTTTGCAACTTTGTTGTGATAGCGGGTTGATGGCACACAGAAGGCATCATAGACGGTGGTGATGCCCATGGACGGCTTGCACTAACTCATGTCTGGAAAGGCAAACCACAGCTTGCTCTGTAAACATTGCTATTAGGAATACGTTGTAGAAATCAGCCAAGCGCTTAAACTATTGGTTTCAACGTCTCATACTGGGTAGGTAGTGAGCGTCTGGTCAAGACGATAGGGTTTTCTCGGCGCTTAGCAGGGAATTCCTATTCGTTGTGCCGCAGCCTGTTTCCGTAACATGGCGGGACCCTTGGAGCATCGAACTTTTTTTTTTTTCTTGTAATTAACCACCAGCCTCGTCCTGGTGGTCATGACTGAAACAAGCGGCGTACTTGATACTGTTTCCCGAGTTGGAGTTTCGCTGTCACAAAAGCTGGGCTTCCTGGTTTGTCACCAAGACCCAACACACACCTCTCAAGCCTCGGTTCCTCAACCTCCATCTCCTACAGGCCACTCGCCAACAACAAGAGCAGAGGCATTGTGGCCGAGTTTCTTCTCCCATCTCCAGCGTTCCGACGTCGTTCCCGAGACCCTCGGACTCAAACTCGGCCACAACCCGGAAAGCCCTCGCGTGGACATCATCTTTGTCCACGGCTTTGGCAGCGGTTCAGACAGTACGTGGAGCAGCACCGATGGAGAGGTTTGGCCGGAGCACTGGCTTCCCCACGAGGAAGGATTCGAGAATGCCCGGGTCCACATGTTTGGGTACGACGCTGGTCCCATCAAGGGTGCCTCAACCTCTCTCAACGTCGAGGACTTTGCCGGCTCGCTCATCCAAGAGTTGACATCCTCCGTTGACGTCTTCAATTCGGACACGCCGTTTGTATTGGTCGCCCACAGCTTGGGCGGTCTTGTTATCAAAAAGGCGTTCCTCATGGTGCTCCAAACCCCAGAGCTTGCTGGGATGGCAGGGCGCATCCGCAGCATGCTCTTCCTCGCGACGCCTCACAAGGGAGCAGACTCCCCCAAGGTTCTAAGAAGGGCCCTCAGGTGCACAGCTACCGCGCGAGTGTACGTGCTGCACGGCTCGGGCTCGTTCCAGGCCATCAATGACGAGTTTGCGCAGAGTTGCGAGGGGCTTCAGCTGTGGTCCTTCTACGAGACGCAGTACATATCCTTCAAGTTCTCCATTGGCAAGTTTGTCGCCGTTGAGCCTACTTCGGCCGTCCTGGGTCTCCCCGGGGAGATGGAGGTACCGATGGAAGCCGACCATCGGTCGATTTGCAGGTTTGCGTCAAGGAGTGAGCCGAACTATGTCACGCTGCGGAACGCTCTGCGGACTGTGGTGGAAGATGTGACGCTTCCCAGTAATATCTGCAGTAGCTGATGATTACTTGGCTCAGTAATTTAACCGAGAAAGATGGCAAAAGCTAGAATTTACTGTGAAAGAGATGAAGTGGTGCTATCAGAGTTGTCAGGTGCTTCATGCCGACAACAGACGTGAGCTCTGCAATCCAATGCTGTCAGCAACATTGGTTGCTCTCGTGCTCAGTGCTCAGAGGTCTCGGAGACTTGAAAAGAGAATTTCAACCTGTTGAAATAGTCTACTTTGGACACTAAGTCAACGTCTGAGTTGGCACCAAGTGTCACTAGTACAGCCTACAAGACCGGCGAGAACATCCAGTCGCATCAGCCTCATGCTTGGACGCTTCTAGCACGAGGAGAGTTACGGAGATATAAGTTCGTTATCTTGCCAACTGGGCTACTAGTATCGCCTCAGAAGGATGTGCTTGAAAGTCAAGGTGGGGTCAATTGTCAACCTCGATAGCATCAGCCGTACCCACCACGTTGCCGCCAACCTCGTGCAAGTACCGATGGCTGCCGATCATAGATCGATCTGCAAGTTTAGGTCGAGGGATGATGCATGATATCTAACCATGAGAGATTGTCTTTCCACTATTATCAGAGCCATTTCGACTTGTCAGAATTGTCAATAAAGGGATCGGATCTAGCATAGTAATAATTTTGAAGCCGGCTACCAAGGTAGTCTAGTCCAGAGAGGTGAGTTGATACCCGAGTCAGGAGTTTCAAGCTGAACTTGGACGGCTTACAAACGCTTAGAACTAACTAGCCAGGAGAGTTATGATTCAGTGCAAGGGTTAACTTCATGGCATAAGGCATGAGCATACCCCCCAGCCTAATAATTTAGCCAGGCTAGCCCAGCTTTCCACAAACTTCTTTCACCGAAGTCCCGGCTCAAGAGTCCGCCGGTGAGTCTCCAATCGGATGACAAGGAACTTTGCCTCGTCAATCGACGGATGCTAATTCATAGCAAAGCTTTCTATATGTTTCATCAGGCACACGGCTCTTTGCAAGGATAAACGTTTTGGGCATCAGGTTCGGCATTTCTGCGATATGAGATCCAGATCGAGTCGGGATCTCTGGCATCATCCCACGCAACCCACCCAGACTAGACTAGACTTACACACTCATCATCATGGTCTTGTCTCTTGTCTCCTCGTCTCACCACCCAGTAACAACCCCCATCATCAGGTCATAAACCACATCAACCAGTCCAATAACCACCAGCCGCATCATCGCCAGCCCTGCTTGCCGTCCCTGTATGAATACTCACCACGTCAGCCAACCTTAGTGTTGGGCATCACTGCGTCCAAGCCTCGCCCTCCAAAAAAAAACCACACACACACACACACACTTGCTCAACCGCCATGCATATACTATGCATCCCCCGCTGCACCCCAGAACCAGTCGTGCAGGCAGGGCGAGACTACGGCGTGCGTCTTGCAGCAGAAGCTCCAACAACAAGACAACGACACGATTGAATGACCCAGAAAAATGGCTGCAAATTGTCCAAAGGATCTGATCTTGGGCGTCACCATGAGCAAGGTGATCCATGTCTTTTGACATCACATCATGGGATCAGAAAATTTTCCAAGTCGCGAAACTCGGGTTTGTAGTATTTGCAAAAATAACCAACAGCAAAAAAAGGGGGTATTTTGTTTTCCATCCAACAAGTTTGAACACCGCATTTGAGGAAGGAATTTGAACAAGCCCGAGAAACAAAATCCACAAGGGGGGGGGCATTTCAACGCCAAGTAGCACCATATCAACAGCCATCAAGCAATAGAAACATACAGCAATTATAAAACAGAAAGAAAAAAACAGCATTAAAAAGAGGCCGCGAGGCCAGTTCCATCTTGCGTTGCGTAGCGTAGCGTATTGTAGCCGTGAGGCCCATCAATCTTCCGAGTATCCCACGTTCCTGGCGCCCTCCCTAATATTGATTGCATTGATATCGATAGTTTTCATGTCGTAACGGTTGCGGACTAGGCCTAAAAGCCCGTCCTCTTCGCGATGAGGAGAGGAGCTTTGTGAGTGAGCATGGCGGTCCTGTGTAACCCGCGCAGGACCTTGTCTTTCTCCATCTCTTTTTTGTATTTTCTTTTCACTTCTTTTTTTGTCGATTTTTTTTTTTTCTCTTTTGCTTCGTCAAGAACTGCAGATGGATGGTCTCTGACCATCCAGGTACCGAAAAGTTCGCCATCGAGGAACGGCCAAAGCAGTTGGTATGATTAGGGAGGGTCATTAACTTTTTTAATGTCGTGAACGGTGGGAGCTGCTGTGACGATGGGAATGGCTATGGCTGTGGCGATGAGATGATGAATGGTGTGACGAAGAGTGCCGGTGCGAGTGGTGTCGGCTAGAGCTTCCACTGCTGTCGAGATCCCGCTCCAAGCTTTCAACCCTAGACCTGTAGCCCTTGACGATCTCCTTGATATGAGCAATGCGATCAAAGTCCACCTCGAGCTCGTCCAGCTGCTGGAGGATCTCGGTATAGCGAGCAATCTCGGCGTCGGCGCCCCCAATGATTCCATCGGCTTCATCGTACTGCAGCTGGGTGAACCGCTGTGCCTCGTGACTCAGGTGCTGTATCCGCTGTTCGATGCTGGCCATGAGATGGTCAAAGTACCGCCCCAGAGCAGACAAGGAGGAGCTGTCGAGCAGCAAAAGGCCCTGGCTGCTGGCGCGACTGGCGGCGCGCGAGCTGCTGGACCCCCCACCTCCCAGCGCCGCCTGGCCCTGGCGCAGTAGCTGGACCTCCTCGGCAGTGAGCCCTAGCTGGGTGTCCGGGACAGCCTGTGAGGACATGGCGGGCAGCCGCGGGAGGGGCTGCTACCTATGGCGCGGGGAGGCCAAGGGGGTCGCAAAGACGGCGGATGCGATTGAGGTCGGGGGGATCACGGGGAGGTTGTGGTGAGAGAGTTGGGCGCTGGCCAGCGGCGGGATATGAAGTCGGATGCGAGCCGAGCAGGTGGGCGGGGAGAGATTCGGTGCGTGTATAGGATGGCTGCAGCGACTCGGGACATGGACTGTAGAGTATCGGAAGCGGCCGAGAGGCCGGGAGAGGAGTCGAATGGGTGCGATCTTGCGGTATAGGTAGAGTCGCGGACAAGGAAGACGAGGACGATTGCGGTGCCAATGGATGCGACAGCGGCGCGCGCGCAAACGACGATGGAAGAGGCGACGGCGACGACAATGACCACGACAACGGTGACAACAGCAGCTGCGATGGCGCTAGAATCGGCGTGTGCTGTGCTGCGCAGAGCATCATGATATCGCGGCCGAGACAACCATGGGCATCATCGGCGGGGGAGGAGGGCGTATGCGTATCGTCTCTTGGTCGTTTGGATGGCTTCGGGGTAGCAAGTTAATTTGTCTGGAGGCTTCCCAGACCTCACGGCACCCAGAGAAGGAAGAAGAGAAAGAGGAGAAAGAGAGGTGTGAATCGGGTCTCTTTTGGGGAAAAGCGGAAGAGACGTGATTGG
>JABFFE010001857.1:0-11973 GCA_013623625.1 Fusarium setosum
AGCATGTGGCTTGTCCGGTGCACAGGCTCCCGGCTGCCCACTGGGCCGCTGGCCGGGCAGCAGGTGTTCTGTCATTCAATATTGCTCGAAACATAGACGCCCGAGGCTCGCGTGGCCGTTGTTTTGGGCCCAGTGATTGCCGACCTACAGAAGCTGTTGGTCACGATGTTTGGGCCAACTCTACTCTAAAAGCTTACAAGAGATTGGATGGTTGGCTGTTGTGTCTCTGAGGCCTCGTGGCTGGGCCTGTTTTCAGCTGGTTGCGCCACTGCGGCGGCGTCCATCATCTGAAAGCGGTTCTGTGGCAAGGCTCAAATTGCCAGACAGGAGGTGGTAGACAAGATGCTGGTCATGTTTGATGAGCGCGCTTAGCAAAGGATCTCCTTTTAGTATCAAGAAAGGAGAGACACTAAAGTCTCCTAGTTCAAGAGGAATCTGGGAATCGGTAGTCTAATCGCCTTTTGGGGCGCTTCAACAAGTTTAGGTACGGGCCAGTCTACAACCGAACCGTAGATTGGCCAATTTTCATCCGTTTCGCTCCTCCAGGATGGCCTTCAGCCACCGAGAGACTTCGGCCTTGGCCAAAAAACCAAGCCAAGCGGCAGTTCGTAACTAGTCTCGTCCTGCCCGAGCTCCTGTTTTGGCAGACCAAGCCACACTAATAACAACAATAGTGGCTCGGTCAAGGAAAAACCCCTGCTTGTAGGAAGGGGGTGAAAGGCCTAGGATCCGTTCAGTTTCAGCTTGTCAATCCTCGCCATCGAGCTCCATCTTCCCCATACCAGCTAAGAGTCTGACCGATGGATGATGGATCCTAGAAACAAAAATAAGAAGAAAAAGCTATAATAATAGGTACGTACGTGTCGTACGCGCAGTAAGATTAGACTCGATGCGCGTCAAATTACTTCGGAACGAGAAGCGATACGTATTAACAAGATGAACCCACTTTGGATCTCGAAACAAGAGCTAGTAGAGATGCCCTTTTTTTAGTTCATCGTACCTATTTATTACTAGAGCATCGTCGGTTTCGAGACGAGAGACTCACTGCAGGCCCAATCTACCGTTCTGGCCCCTGCAGGGTTCGTCCGCCTCTGCTTACGACCTCCTGCCATTGCCGGAAAGCCAAGTTCGCCCCAGGCCTGTCAGAGGGCAGAGAAAAAATTCGAACCGTTCCCCTTAGTGTGATGAGCCACCTGAAAGTTGCAGCGCTACCATCGAGCACTGTGCGTGGTGTCGGGTGCCCTGGGGCGCCTTTCAGGGACCCCCTGAGTGACCCTTCTAGGGCCGAGATGAGGTTTCGAGTGACGCGTTTGGGGGGCGGGTCCTGAGACTCGCCTTCTGAATCTGAAACCAGGACTCTCCATTTCAGGGTCGCTTCGCCCTGTGGCTACGCGCAACTGGGCTTCATCATGCTCCTTCAATCTTGCCTCCTGCTCTCCTGAGATCCAGACGATGTGTCGAAGTCCTTGCTTGCAGCCGCGACTGCGCTTGTTTCGCACAAATTGTTATCTTGCCGCCGGTGGTGACAGGAGCCACGTTATTCCCCCAGCAACAGAATCTTGTCGGACTCCTCTGCTCGGGACTCGGCCGAGTCGGGTTTCAGGAATTAACGTTAGAACTCTGTCTGTCCTTGTTTTGAGGTCGTATTTTTCGTCCTGGCCTTAAAATCTTTTTTGCATCACGCGTTGCTGATCAGGGTCTCGCCACTAGATTGAGCTCTTTTTTTTTTTTCTGCCCGAGTGGCAACACCACAACTTCCCTATGATCTCATAGCCCGGTCGGTCACTGAGGGGGCTTGACAACGTACTTCCTTTTGCGGAAGCCGATGACAGCATGAGGGTTCCCAAAGTGCTGATGCGACAAACCGGCGTCATATCTCGTCACGTGGTTGAGAGCATACAGCACGACAAAGCTTCAGGCAGGTAAATTCTACTACTGTAGATGATGAGGTTTATGCTAAATGCTTATTGGCCCTTGGTTGATTCACTTGATATCGATAACCTTCAGTCAGTTGAGGGGGGGGGCATGCATCAGTCATGCTCTCTCATCCGCATGCTTGCGTCTTATGACCAAAGGAGCTGTTCACAGACGTGATATTTCAGGGTCTGGTCAGTCAGCCCATCGTCCCCTTAAGTTTTACAAGCACGAGGCGAGAGGCTTGGGGATTGCTACACGATGTCTCATGCCTTTGGCTATATCCTAGCGGAGTGGCATCATCCGGTCTCGTTGAGAGACCAGACAGCCATATCATTTCTCCGGGTAAGGATGCCAAGTGCGTGGTGATTACTCCGGACATGGGTAATCAATCACCTTCGTGGTTTTGGTTTTCTCCGTGTTGGAGTTTCAGGTTAAATAAACGGGACGACCCGAAACTCAGACCAGTTTAGTCAATGGATGCAACCTGCAAGGGTTGTGTGACTACCTTTGCGTGTAAGTGAAGGTATATCCAGTGCAGGTTCTTTTTCTGCTGCTTGAATCACAGTCGTAGCAGCTGGCAACATAGTCGATCTTTAGCGTAGCTATGTATCCCGTGCATGCAGTGGCCATGTTTTATGTTTAGTATATACCTATTTCACACCAACCTACCCTATGCTGATAACATACACATTGACTATTACAATTGGGCGTTGATAACTTGCACAACACCTCTTATAAACCATGCCCAGGGCTAGAGGCATAGGCCACTCAGGAATACCATGTTTCCTGCCTGGCTCATCCATGCAGCTGCATTCGTGCAGATCATTCGTGTTTCGTGAAACGTCGTGCGCTGCGGGTGGTCGAGTGTAACTGAACTCCATGTTCCCCTCGACAACGTACGAGTTTTAGGATGTTGTCCGGGGACATACGACGACCACCATCCGCCGATTCTTTTACTTCGAACGGTCACGGATGCTGGTTTCATGGGTGTTCCGGCCTCTGTCGAGTTGCCCAGTTGCTGTGGCCGAGTTCAGTTGGTTCAATGGCTGGAAAGTGAACATGAACGAGGTGATATCACGCACCTGAGGTGCCATATGCGTCACTACGAACGTCGCTGAGGAAAGGAAGCCTTGTGTGATACTCCATCCAGTAGTCACGATAAAAACCATTTGGTATTCAGCTATAAGCGTGGTCCTTGTTGGTTGAGTCTTCGCAGTTTGAAGTCCCGATGATATGTAGGGTAAGCCCTGCGGTGAGGCAGACTCACTCGATCTCATGAGTTTGATTATACGATGTGCTAGTTATTCCATCGATACCTTTCAATTTCGGATGATATGCCGGGTGATGTGTGTAAGTTGACTAATATTGTGTTACCTTGGAATGCTGTCAATGAAGGATGTCTCGGGAGTATCGCTGGACGAACATAAAGACAATCAAGTGAGTTCCAGTGCGTCGAACCCTACGGACTAATTACCCGGTGTCTCTCCCAAAACGCCACCGGTTACCAGATACGTGTAGTCTCAGCCTGGCCAGGCATGATCTCCCTGTCAACTATTCCACCGGCAGGCTCTAGAAGAGAACGAAGCATTCCTCACACATGCCACACAGTTCCTGTTCACCACGACCCGGACTGAGCTATCATTAACCTACTCAAACACCAATGAACCCCATTCCCTTTAAAAACGCCGATAAATTGACACTTTTCGGATATGATAGAAGGCATATTCAATGACTCTGCGACACCTGGACGAGGGCGCAGCAAGACATTCGACGATACTTATCTCCCAGTGCTGCATGCGGATCGAGTGAGACACTTCAACGCTCAAAGGGCACCTGCTCCCGACAGCTGAGCCCGGATGCCGCCTGCCTGCCCGCCCATCATGTTCGAGAAGGCCTCTTGATTAAATCGATTATGGGTGTTGGTGGTCAGAAAACATCAACGGCTCCGGCCTAGTGAGAGCGGGACAGCCACGTGTGATGGGCCACTGCGGCTCATCAATTCATGATTTGCACCCCACAAGATCTAACGGCAGGCAAGTTAGTGGTTTCATCTTAATTCAAGCACCAGAATTCCTGAGTTTAACGGACCGTTGATTAAACATCTCGTAAACGGAAAAAAAAGGAGTAGATGATATAAAGTCAATTGTGGTCACCCACACAAGAGGCCAAAGCTGATTCCTGCATAAAACCCCACAAAATAGAGATCATGACTGCATATATACGGGCGCTGAATAAGATGAGACAGACCAGAGCACAAGATGCAGAATGATGTGCAGTCTGGCTGGCTGTAGTCCAGGGGCCTGCAGTTAGAAAAAAGGCACTAGAGAACCGAGATGAGTTCGACGCAGCTCATCCCAATAGTGTCTCTTGCTAACGGCAACCTGACATGACGCCTCGCATGCCGCGCTCCAACAACCCACATTGTCGGTTGCATTCGCCAGAAACCACATGAGCACAGAGACGATGGATGGAGTCCGACATAGATGATCCGGCGGGAATGAGTTCCTCGTCCGGATTGGCCCTCTGCGATCTGCACAGCTAGCGACTGGAGACGAAACGGGCTCAAGCCAAATTAACGGCGGTCCTGTCGCAGGCCGGACACACGCGAACGGTCCTTTCATCGGAGAATACGCTCGGGACCCGGTACATGGCGCGCAGCCGTAGCCATGTTCGGCCATGACGGATTCTGAGCGCTGAGGGTATTCGCAGCGACCAGCAAGGGCCTACCCTGCTGGTCTCGGTGCCGGCCTGGACGCGGACGGGGCTCGACCAACAACCGGACGGCACAGGCTCGCATGGTAGCTAGTAAGTATGTATCGCGTAGAAAACTGCCCGGGTTCATGACGAGACAGAATGGCTCATTGTTTGTCGACGGAGACATTTTTTCTCGGCCGGCTTGGTATGTGCAACTCAGCGTTACGTCGTACCCGCTGATCACAACTCTTCGGGGTCCCCAGCTAAGAGACGCTTGTGCAGGTCGAATGCGTCTCTTTCCATTTCCATCAAAGGGGGGAATCTTGGGTTTGACAATCATCTCATGTTTGCTCCCGTCCTTCCCCCCTGATGCTGCGTCCAGATGTCAGTACCACAGGACGATAGACGGCCCCATCTCGCATCCCACCCCCAGAGAGCCTCTGTTTCAGCACAGGGATCGCGACATGGTGTTCCGCAGAGGCGTTTCCCTTTCCCGCACGAGAATTCAACGACCCGGTGGTCGAAGCTCCCGCGGCGCCCTGGCGCTATTCCTCCTTGAGCACCTCCCAGCCTCCTCGAGCCACGAGCTGACCCCTGGAATAGTGGGCTGGGTTACCCTATCTGTCCTCCGTTTAACGTTAGCTCAGCGGTCCATCGGGCGGTTGAATCCAACGGTGGCCCTTGTCCCCCTCGCTAGGCCGACAAGGGAAGTGTTGCATTCCGGACGAGAAGGGAACCGCCAAGGGGGATTGGGATAGTCCTGTTTGAAATCGGACCAGGACCGACGAAGAATCGTGGTAAAAGACAGGATGAAAGCTTGGGTCGCTATGGGAATGAAGCTTTCGCGGCCCGAAGCTTGGGTAAAGAGAGCGACAAAGTCTGGATGGCAGCATGGGCGGAGAGAGGTCATCTCAGGAGGCGTTGAGAAGCCGTTTCAACAAAACCCGTCGTTGCAACTCCCGCCTGTGCCTCGAAGCAGCAGATGCAGCTTGGGCAATGTGAACAAGTACGGTAGCACAGCATGCTGTGGCCGCGGGCGTCAGGGTCTCTGCAGGGGAAAGTCGGTTGCAGATCGAATCCCATCCCCATGCTGAGACTGCTGCAGACGAAGCCATGTCGAGGTGTGATGTGCGTGCTCTCAAAGAAAAGCAAAGCTGAACTCCATAGTATCCATGGATGGTTTCGGCTTGGCCTGGTCGTCGTTTCTGCGCGAACTGCATCCACTCGTCGACCTAGCCAAACCAAAAATCCACCGTCCACCCGTCCCATCCATCCATCCATCCATTTTGCGCCAGAGGTATCCATGACACGACATGGGGCCGCGGCTTCGTCGGGGCATTTTGGCGAGTCGAGTGAAGCCGCAAACGTTGTCGTCGCCCAGGTACTCGTACACATACCATGTGGTGGTGGTACTGTATTAGCAGTGGTCGAGGTTGAAAGTGCAAGCCTAAAAACAAGCCCGGCTGCTCGTCGTGGTCCCTGACCAATTTTGCTGGCTGACAGGTCAAGGCACTCCGATCCCTATCCCAACCAAGGTACTTATCCTTCAATTCTCTTTTGTGTCCGTCGTCCCCTGTTTGGGTTGGTGTTGGTGTTGGATCGAAAAAGGGACCGTCCGTGTAGGCCCTTGTCCAGGTCCTGTGCTCCTCACTCTCTCGTTCGCCAGACCAAACAAGACCCCTCCTCTCTTTTCGCGCACACTCTCTCGTTTCGTCTCTCCTCTTTTTGCTCTCGCTCAGGCTCTCTCTCCATCATTCTCTCGTCTCTTTGTTCCTCGAGAACCCATCATCTTCTCCTTTCTCTCCTTCCTGGGCCGAACAAACAACCTCTCCCCTACGGACACGCTCTCACCGACTCGCCTTCATTTCCGGCATATCGTGAGAATCAACGAGGCGGAGCTAATACTTTTTTCTTACCGCCTTCCTTTGCCATCTCTTCCTTACAACAGGCTTGGACCTGAATACTCGACTTCGCCTCCTCCAGCTTTGGCTGTTCCGTTGCTACTACCACCTTGCCCAGGTCCCCTCGACGACCCAGAATCCACCATTGTGACGTTCCTCTCTGGCATCCAATTGTTCGGTATCCGAGGAACGCGTTTCAAGATCCCGTTTGACGTTTGGGCACTCGGGACTTGAGCAAGCCGCGGCATTCTACTGTCTTAGTTGATTGTTCTATGAGGCGGCCCATGCTGAGACTTGCACAACACCACACTCACTGTAATCACTAATAATCTCCTCGGCATCTCGAGGACAAAGAGCTCGACCGTCTCGTCTGTTTTTATTTAGCGACCGCTGCGAAATCGCACTCGACAGACGATACGGACATTCAACTCTTCCATTCATTATCTACGCATCTTCATCGCCAACCCGTGTCGGGCCGCAAGCTTTCACCTCTTGTCTACTAGTCCTGCCCAAACAGTCGCCTCGAGGGTGTGGATTGAGGGTTGACGTCTCATCTGCAAGCACTTGCTGGGATGCTACGGCGCTGCGGTGGGCGAGACCATGACGGCAAAGGGCGGTTTCACCAGTGCGGGCCAATTGGGCCCCAACCATGCCGACAGTGCCCACCAGCATCTGCCCATTCTCACTGCACCCAGCTCCTCCTCCTCCAAGCCTGCTGCTCATCAATCTGAAGCATCTCCTTCTTCCGCACTCGCCAACCCCGATTTGCACCGCCAGAGCCACAGCTCGTCTAAGCTGCCGGCTTTTCGCTTCACTGACCGCAGGAGCAGCAGCAGCAGCGGAAGTGTCCAGCCCACTAATAAGGGTGACCCCCTGGCCCTTAGCAGTAGTCAACGCAACCTCGACCACGATCCAAATCTCGATCTGAAAAACAACAACAACAGCACCGGCACCAGCGCCCACGACCACAACACCTCGTCGACTTTGCCTTCTGCATCGCTCGCTGCGACCACTTCTGAAAACACATCAGCGGCGCTTTCGCTGCAGCCATCGCTGGCGCTCCACGCTCCATCCTCGCCTGTCTCACCCAATCCGGGCCCTAGCATTGCCCCGGCCACTGTCTCACTCCCAGCCCCGGGCGCAGACCCATCGGCATCAGCAAATCTAGGCTCATTGGCGCCCCCGAACAGCGCTGTTAGTGGGCCAGTCACGGCGTCGGATACTGTCCCAGCACCAGCGACCGTCCCGGCGACGACCCATTCTAACCCTTCTCACCCGACAACGCATCACCACGACGAAAAACACGCCGCCTCTGCGTCTGTCTCTGCATCTGCATCTGCGACCACAAACCCTTCCACGAACACGACCACGCCCACCTTGACCTCTGAGCTTTCGCCTTTGCAGCCCACCGCATCTTCCGCATCCACCACTTCACCGCCGCTTTCGCGATCTCGTTCCAGGGCTTCTTCCTTCCAACCCTCGTCAACAGTCTCGGCAGTTGAGCCTTCATCCCAGGCCAAGCGTCCCGCATCGTACCCTGACGCACCTGCGCCAGTCCAAGGCGACACTCTCTCCCCGCATCCCGCTTCGGCAGCCTCCAAGATTCGGACCCGACGATCCTTGGTATCTCGCAGATCGAATGCTGCCGGAGCCTCCACTGGTCCGCCACTTTCTCTAAACTCGGAGCGCCTGCAGGCGATCGAAGCCGCCCAGGCAAGCCAGGGTGCCCACGCCTCCTACCCCTCATCATCCGAGGGCTCATCAAAGGGCTCTCCTTCCGGCCAGCGAGAATTGATTTTGCCCAAGACGCTCTCCAAATCGAGCACGTCCGATGAGAGGCGAGCGTCGCTCTCGCAACGCCCTCCCGTGTCTTACCGACCGCCTCTCAACGCCAACAACAACACCGAGCCACCAGCCTCAAATCCCGTCCGCGTCCCGCCGATTCGAGCCTTTCGCTCCTCGGGCTCTCGCAAGAGCCTTACCCTCGACATGAACTCGAAGCCGCGCTTCTACGACTTCGGGGATGATGTCGCCGACTCCAACCATGACCGGACCCTGCGCGCCCTTGAGGGCCGAGCCGATCAGGATGTACTACGCTCGGCGCCTCCGATCTCAGGCCGGCACGACGCCTTTGACAATGACGATACCGGCGATGTTTTCCTCAAAATCGCGCGAGAGGAGGCATCCCGGCGCCAGCCAGACGAGCCGCCCCCTGACGAGACTCGCAGTGTCGTGGTAAGCAAATTTCTTTTCTCAAGACACAGATTGTCTCACGTGTGATGGCCCTTGCACTTCTGCGTCCGTCGCATGGACTTTCGGCAATGGGGAACTCTTTCACATGATCCACACGGATTCTGACTTCCAGCACCCTCATGGTCACTTGACTCGCTTTTGAACCCGCATTCGAATATTCTGTGTTACACCAACTTCAGAGCTAACTGGAATAGTCACGAGTAACACGATCATCCCACCGACGGCCACTATCATCGGTTGTCCCGACCTACCACCCAACTTCACCTCCACAGGTCCGGCGTCGACTTTCTGACCAGCAGGAAACCTCACGCTCAAGGGGCTATGACGATGAGAGAGCCAGCGAAATCTCTCGCATGTCTACTTATCGAACATTAGGCAGGGACAAGGCTGTATCGATACATCCCGGCGAGGATGTAGGTCGTGCTCGGGGTTCCGTTTCGGCCCTGCGACCTTCACCAGTGACACCGCGATCAATAGCCTTCCAAGAGCCAGCCGCCGATCAATCGATGTATCGCCGACGATCGTCAGTCACCGACACCAATACGAATACACAATCGCGGGGTTCAGCGTACAAATCGGGTGTCGGACACCATGGTAAAACTTATAATTCGTCCCCACTAGTTCGATCCTTCGACTTTCAGCGTCAGCAACCAAAGGAGGAGACTGGTAACGGGCTTGAGGGTACGGAATCAACTCTGTCAACGACGGCTCCGTCCACAGTATGGGACGAGCTGGACGACCTAAAATCTCGAATTCACCGCTTGGAACTGACTGGCAAGCTTCCCTCGACATCAGGCGCTGCTGTATCGAGACTTTCAGACGAACGACCGCCAACGGCGACTACGACTGTCACCACCATGTCCTCATCTCCTAAGCGAAATGCCAACGGTAACCAGAACACAGACGTTGCTAGCACCACGTCCTCGCATCGAGAGTCGCACCCGATTCTACAATCCGCCCTTGCTAAGTCCAAGGTTCTACTCGACGCCGAAGTATTTCGAGCGTTGGAATCCGCCGCGAACGACGCCATGGCCCTTTCTTCGATGATGGGAACTCCTGGGCAGCCGGGGCCAATCTCCAGTGGCGCGAGCACTATCGGCTCTGGAACGACAGTTACCGATCGTCAATTGAGGCGAAAAGCTGACAGTGTGTGCCGTAGCCTGACAGAGCTCTGCCTTGCGCTGGGCGAGGATGTGACTCAAACACGGCCACGGCAATCAGTGGAGGTTCCGGCTCCAGCTCCAGTCACTGCCCCTGCGCAGACCGAGGCACCGACTACGCCAACCGTCAATAAGACCTTTTCTGGGCTAACCTCTCAGCGCCGGCAGAGTATTGGAAACAGCGAGCAGGCCTTGGCCAAGGTGACTACTAGTCCTAGAGCCATGTCCAAGTTTGAGGAGAGGAGACTCAACATCCTCAATGGTAGCTCTCTTCCTACTTCTCGCGTGTCGAACTCGACACCGTCCACACCGCTTGAGCCAATCTCACATCGGAGATCTTCTCTTTTGGTGGCCAGGTCTCGTCGAGCTGGCACCGAGGAGCCAGAAGATGGGAGGAAGTCATCTCTTTTGCTGAGAACTCGACGCGCGGGAACTGAAGAGCCTGACGAAGGCCGCCGAACCTCGTTGTTCGTCCGCAACCGTAGAGGAACTGTGGGCGACGAAGACGAAGAGGACATGAAATTCCGATCGCCTTCACGAGCCAATACCGACCTCAATACGATCCGAACAGTGACACAGGATCAGGCGCCACAGCCACAAGTGTCAGACACAACATCGGCCATCCCCCGCCGGCGTTTCGCCTCATCTAACTTGAGTGTTTCTCGGCTGGCAACGCCGTCGACCAACACTGCAACCCCTCCGAGAAGATACTTGGAGAGGTCCGCACAACAGGACCACAACGGCAACAGCGTGGCTGACAAGCTCGCCGAGGACCGCGGGCAACGCTACACGTCGCTGGGACAGACGACGTTGATCAACCGAACCGGCAGCATGATCAGAAGGCCGAACCGCGACAGCATTGTAACTGCCAACCCTTCTACAGCTGCTGGCGGCTACAGATGACGTCAATGACGACGATTTCTATTGATTTTATGATTGTACTACTATATATTTTATGTTTCGACCGCAGGACGTGGCTATTTTGTTATATTCCTTTGGACGGGAGGCACCCCGTTTTCCTTTTCTGTCACATTTGATTCGGCTTGACGATTCATGACGAGCGGCTCTCACGATAAGCTCGACAGCAGTTCAATCCGGTGTACATACGCTGTCATCAGACGAGGCACATACACAAGGAAGACGCGAAAAGCCTGAAGGGGGAGTAAAAGTTGTATCACGGAGTTGGGATGATTGTCTTTGAAAACGGCGCAGCACGAGGGGGTGGCTTAGTGAAGAATCAATCGCCTGCATTGTTCCTCTTTGTCTTGAGAAGAGGACAGGTAGGCAACGGCATTGCAATGGGACCAGGATAAGCATATGGGTTACATGCGAATTAGTTTAATGTATGATATGGTTTGATCGTGTCAACAGCGATCTGTCTTTGATGGTTCAATCCGCGGCCCCTTTTATCTGTTGTGTGATGTGTTTTCATGATGTGAAGCTTGATGAAGCACACCGCTATTGATGATGAGATGAGTCACTAAAGATAGTCATGGCACAGAGGCAGAGTTCATCCAGTCTGGCCCGGCAGTGAGAGTGGTACTATCGAATTCTGGTCCCACGAGGTAGGTTATTTGTTGGTGTCGTGAGTTTGAGGCTGAGGCTCAGCCTGAAAGACTGGCAGCGCTGAGTCAGGCCGACTTCAAGCTAGAATTTGAGGCGCCGTCTTGGCCCCACCACTACAACTTGCCTACAACCCCGTCCCTCCGTCAAGAACCGGATGTTTCTTGTCTATAACTACATAATACGGCCAGGAAGACTATCTTTTCCCTTCCTCCTCTCTGCTCTGAAATCTCCGCAAACATCACGCACTTATCACTCTTCAGCTGGCTGTTCAAGTGGCACAAGACGGTTCAAAATATTTCCTTTGACACAACTCAAGCCTTTAGCACAACAGAGATACAGGATGGCTGACGATCTTGGGGAATCGGCACAAGACTTGTCGCACCTGGCACTCGAGGAGAGAGTACAGAGTAAAGCCTCGGCGGGGAAGGGTAATAGAGGACGGGGAAGAGGCGGAGGTGGAGGCGGACAGGGTCGAGAGATTC